>JADZMA010000674.1:0-31107 GCA_020796225.1 Arion vulgaris | reverse complement strand
CCCTAAAAAAAGAATTTCATACCACAACAACAGGAAAATTTTGGTAAATAGCTGAATGTTCGAGTTCAAAGGTCGAAGGGATGTATTTGTCCCATACTCATTCAACATATATCGGAGAACATCATGAGGAATGTAAAGACGATGTCAACTGTGAATTCTATCTCTCTCACTATAGGCGGCAAATTCATACCAGAGCTTAGATCGAGCGATACAGTATTATTATCCACCAGCAAAGAAGGTTTGGAAAACCTAATCATGACGACCAAAAACATAGTGAAGACCAACATCTATATTTGAATACACAAAACAAAAATCATGTCAACTGACAAAGAAAAAGGCTCACCTAACATCCAAATAAACAATGACGAACTCCAAAAAGATCTCAAGAAGATTGTATAGCAATCAAGATTAAACACAATGATGAACATGTGGCAAAGCATAGAAAAATATTAAAATTAAAAATATTGAGAGCATGCATTTTCCCAGTGGCTACTTGTGGTTGGGGAATCATGGACTATTACACAAAAATTAGAACGAAAATTCAGCCATTCAAACTAAATGCTACAGAAAGATCCTGATACCATGGACAGAAAAAAAAGCACACTGATGTCCTGAAAGAACTCTCTTCTTCTTCTTCCGTTCTTTCTTCGACCAATTTTAATCACTCTTGTGATAGGTTTGATCTTTCCCAAAGAACGTGTATATGTTGCCCATTGGTTTGGTAGGCCCCTAAACGCATAGACTTCTACCGTTTAGGGCACGGCATCAGATTTCAGCCAAATCCTTAATCGCCTCTTCGACAGGGTGGCAGGAAACAGTGGTTCTATTCTTTACACCCTAAATTTGGGCCCCGAAACACTCGGACGCCTGAAAGAACTAAATGTTAAAGAGAATTGGCTGATAACATACTAACAGAAAAATCACTTATTTTGGTCACATCAAGCGTCACGATGGCTTGGAAAGAACAATACTAGAGGCAGCGTCCCAGGACGCAGACCAAGAAGAAGATGGCTACAAGATATTAAAGAACCATGAATATGACCATTGATCAAGTGGGTGAACTGGCTAGAGATAGAGTGAATTTCAGATGTGCTGCAAAGAGAGCAACGTCCTATAAAGGATACGCACCTTGATGATGATGAGACAATGGGTAGAGTACTGCATGAAGGAAAACTGACAGAGGCCTTTGAAATCAAGACAGGTATGCGACGGCTGCTTTTTTTATCATCCTTCCTTTTTCCCGCTGGCTATGGATAATGAGATCAACAACAACCAGGGCCATCAACATATGCAGAGAAAACAACTAAGCTGGATACAATCTCACAACAACTGGGTCTGACTATTCACGAGGGGAAAAAAACAGATCATAAGATTAAATGCTAATTCCAGAGACCTGATCATACCAAGAGGATCACCATTAAAGGAGGTGGACACGTTTACATATCTGGGAAGTGTTATCAACATTCAAGGTGGCTCAGATAAAGATGTTAGGGTTAGAATACAAAGGCACGATCAGCCTTTGCGATTCTGAAGAACATATGGAGATCAAGAATAAAACTAAGATATTTAGCTCAAATGTCAAGGCCGTCCTAAATGGAGCGGAGACATGGAGAACAACTAAGGGGAACACCAAAAGTTGCAGACATTCATCAATAGATGCCTGCACAGGATACTCCACCTGCGATGGTATGACAGGACGACAGGTGGAACAAGAGATAAGGAGCAGAAGGTGGCGATGGATAGGACACACTGAGGAAACCCTGGGCAATAGAAGTGAGGAAGACCGGAGAAACCTGGAGGCGGGAGGTTGGAAGCGGAATGCAACAAAATGGGGAGTGGAGAATCTGGAAAGGATGGCCTTGGATAGGCGAGATTGGAAGGCCTTGGTTGGACCTATGCTCCTAGGGGCGAAGAAAGACTTCATGTTTCTGATCCATCAGCCAGACTATTTTAACACTGGGGTTGAACTATTTGAATGTTTGTTCTATATTTGATTTCTTTAGACTTCTATAGATTTCCTAGTCGCCCGTGTGTTGCCGGGCCCGCAAAGCAAGAATTGCAACACTCGCCTACAAGGCATGTCGTAGGCGACTGGTAGGGATCCGCCTGAGTGCTGCCGGGGCCACAGGGAGGAAGATATGCAGCAATGTCTACCTGCCAGGCATGTCGTAAAGGCGACTAAGGGTGGGCGTGGGGCTGGCTACCTCACCCTGTAGAAAAAATAAGCCAAAAAACTTCAACAAACATGGATAGTACAACAATATGGAATAACTCAACTCAACCATCCGGACCAGGGAAGGTCCCCAACAGGAGGGCAATGAATTCCGGGAAAGCCAAGGATCGGGGATGCCGACTAGCCTTCTTTCCTGTCGGAAAATAGCCAGAATTGGTTGCTGGACGAGAGCGTTGCTGGAGCAGGGAAAAACGGCCTCGCGACAGAGATGAAAAACTACAAGATAGACATTCGGAGTCTGGAGACAAGATGGAAAGGAATAGACAAATTAAACTACACACAGGCGAAATAATGCTGTCCTCAGGGCAAAAAGAAGAAGAGAGCACACACCATAGTAAAGAAGTTGCCCTCATGCTGTCAGAGAGCACAAAAGCATTAATAGAATGGGAAGCAATCGGGCCCAGAATAATAACAGCAACATTTAGAACTAACAAAAAGAAAATTAACCTAAGGTCATCAATGCTACGCTCCAACTAACGATCGAGAACAAGTAGCTAAAGAGAGGTTTTATACCAAAGTACAAAGTATTATGGATAGGAAGAGAAAAAAGGATATTATAATTTTGATGGGGGACTTAAATGCAAAGAGAGGAGACGACAATAGCAGTTTCGAAGAGACCATGGGAAATCATGGACTGGGTAGAATGAATGAGAAAATGTTCGCAAATTTTTGTGCCTCAAACAAGTTAATCATAGGCGGCAGCAAAGAGTACACAAGGCCACATGGATATCATCGACCACATAACAGCTAACCAGATATACCACATATGATTGATAGAAATTTAGAACATCATTGCAAGGCGTTAAAGTGTGCAGAGGTGCAGGCAGGCATCGGATCACCACCTCCTGTTAAGTAAAATCAGGCTGAAACTTAAAAGATATTCAACAAACCCAAATTATAGAAAGCAGTTCAAAGTAGAAGAGCTTAGGAACCAGGAAGTAAGAGACAGATTTGCAGTCGTAGTATCAAACAAGTACCAAGCATTGGAACAGCTGGTAGACGATATGAATATTGAGGAACATTGGCAACAGATAAAAATATATGGAAGGATACAGTGACTCAGAGGTTTTGGGAGATATGGAGCGGAAAACAAGATTGGATAACAGATACCCTTAGTACTGATCAAAGAAAGAAAAAGCAGGAAAGCGGATCTAAACAGATGCAAAACTAGAGGTGCTAAAGCCCACTAGGTATATGGGAAGCAACAAAGGTTAAACAAAAAATAAGAAGGGATAAAATAAAATATATAGAGGAGTTGGCAGGAGAAGCAGAAGAGGCAGAAAAGAAATATGAGGGACCTGTATAACATCACAAGGAAGTTAACAGGAAAATACAAACAATCAAGTGCTATATAAAAAGACAAAAGAGGCAAAGTAATTAGCAATACTAAAGAACAAATGGAGAGATGGAAAGAACATTTTGAAGAACTGCTTAATATGCCAAAACCTGGGTCCCACACGAAATAGAGCCAGCTGAAGAGGAGCTACAAATTAATTGTGAAAGACCAAGTAAGGAAGAAATAATGAAGGCCATAGAAAATTTAAAGGATAGGAAAGCAGCAGGACCAGACAACATTCCAGCAGAGGCCATTAAGGCAGATAAAGATACCTCAACAGAGCTACTACACAAATTACTAGGGAAGATATGGGAGAGAAGAATGCCAGTAGAGTGGAAGAAGGTCATGGTAAAACTGCCAAGGGAGACATGCAAGAATGTACGAACTATAGAGGATAATGCTATTATCAGTGCCAGGCAAAGTATTAAACAGGATTATACTCGATAGACTTAGAGGCCATAGATAAACAACTGAGAGAAGAAAGCGGGTTCCGTGGAATAGATCCTGCACAGACCAGATAGCTACAGCTGCGCATTATAGTGGAGCAAAGCTTGAGTGGAACTCGCCTATACATAGGTTTTGTGGATTATGAAAAGGCGTTTGATAGTCTGGATAGGGAATCATTGTAAAACTATTATACACTATGGAGTTCACCCAAGATTGCAAACCTAATAAAAACGTTGAAGGAATGAAATACAGAGTCATCACGAGGCCAACTGGCGGAGATCCTTTGAGGGAGAACAGGGGTGAGGCAGGGATGCTTGTTATCACCATTCCTGTTCTTGCTGGCCATAGATTGGATCATGAAATCAACAACGGATACGGAGAATACAATGGACACTGGTGAAACAACTGGAGGACCTGGATTTTGCAGACGATCTGGCTTTGCTGTCTCACAACCACGCACAGATTAAAGACAAAATGAATACCTTAAATAATAAGTCTCAGCAGCTAGATTTGAAATACACAGGGAAGACCAAGGTCATGAGAATAAATGCCAAATGTAAACCAGATTTTGCTGGAGGAAACAGCACTGCAGGATGTAGAATCATACACATACCTGGAAGCAACATAGACACAGAAGGAGGAAACAAACAAAGATGTTAAGATAAGAATACAAAAAGCAAGAGGAACTTTATTGCATTGAGTAAGATATGGAAGGTAAGGGAGATCAAAACAAACACAAAATTGAGAATTTTCCAGTCAAATGTGAAGTCAGTGCTGTTCTATGGCTCAGAAACATGGAAGACCACAAAGGAAACTATCAGAAAACTGCAGCCCTTCGTAAATGGATGTTTACGTAGGATAGAGGGATTGAGATGGCATGATAAGATTACAACAGGAACTTAGGAGAGAACAAAGCAGATACCAGTGGAGAGAGAGGCTCAGGAAGAGCTGGCGATGGATAGGACATACATTGAGAAGACCGACGGAAGCATCGCAGAGACAGACATTGTTTTGGAACCCGGAGAAAGAGGAGTAGGGAAGGCCTAGGCAGACCTGGAGAGAGAGCTGGAGGCGGATATAAAGAGGATAGGCAAAACATGGAAAGAATTGGAAGGGATGGCAAGAGAGAGGAAGAGATGGAAGAAGTTTGTTGAGACCTGTGCTCCGATGGGAGTTGAAAGGTGATGAAGTGAAGAAGATTTCCTAGTGCAATGAAAGTCCTCTTGTTTTCTGTATTCTTATTTTGACCTCATATGTTTCTCTCTCTGTCTACAATGTTGCACAAGTATGTGTATGATTCTATCCCTTGAAGTGGGATTTCACACAGGGAGATTGGATTGTTGTTTGCTTGGTTAATTCTCATTATCTTTCCCTTATGTATGTTTAGCCCTAGTTATATGACCTTTGATAAAGGTGTTTAAGCTTATCCTGCATCTGATTGCATGCATGGGACAGAAGGGATATATCATTAGCCAAGCTGCTCTGTCAGAGTCGCATCAATTCCATTTATGGCAGCAGTTTTGCTGCCTTCATAATCAGTATATTTTCAGTAAGAACAACAAAGGTGTGATGAAGGCATCCCTGTTGCTCTCCTGTTTCTATTCAATTGTGTCTGAATGTTTACCCTCATGAAGAACTCTATATTTCACATCTATATATTTTGTTCTTACTAGGTTAATAATTTTCTGTGGGATCATCAATTTCCATACTGACCTATAGTCTATGAGAAATAATTTTATCTCCAACAGTATCCTTAAAACAGAATAGCTACTTTTGTTCTTGCAAAAACCAAACTGTTAGTCACCTAATTGTTTATTTTATATAAACATTAACCCGTTACTGCAGAGGACATATATACGTTTTCTCATTCACTATTAAAGCGCATTAACACGTCTGTTATTATCTCTCCTCTGTGGACTAAAGATGTGTTAACACGTTATACATTGCTACTGTCACTGCTATAGGCTTACATTCACATTTGTGACCTAGAAACAAAGAGTAGCTATTTTAGCTCAGCCTTCGAGGGTGTTGGGTGAGAAGGTAGGGTTAGTATCTCATGGAAAATAACAGCCGTATCCTGGTTGTGTCCCGGATATCTTGATCCATTTGGTCCCCACTTCTCACATAGCTCATGTTTGGCTCCACGTGCCACACCCCGAGCAACAGTCTCGGCTGACTGGCTAAACAACATGAGTGGCGGATAATCTGCTTCCTCCACGCCCCCATTTTCCCCTTACGTCCCTTTCCACTTCCTTCCCAGTTGCGACAAGTGATAAGACACTGGCATTGCACTGAGCCAGATAGGGTCACACTGCTTGCGAGGACCCATGGTGAAGACGGACTCTGTGTGTTGGAAGGGAATAGCTGGATGGTGGAGATGCACAAAACACCTATGCACTAGTGACCGAGCCATGTGAATAGCCCAGAACCAGTGATAAAGGCCTGCAAGCATGGTGCACCTATGACTAGCGGGGATTGTGCAGCTGTGAACTGTGCTCCCCCCAAGTTCGATCCAGTGATACCCTGATACCACATATCGGCCCGAAATACCAGGCCCAAGATCAAGTTTGAGATCTATGTCTGACAACCTCTTTGGGATGAAATTGTCACAACAAAACTCCAGACATAATGCCAAGACAACACAAATATATTAGATCTGAGCTCGGTCGCTCGGTCACAAGGTCAGCATGCGCAGTGACCTCGTCCGTGTGAAAAATATAGGGATCCATTAATATACTCAGGACTACAGAATAAAAGATGAGTCAGAAAAGAACTATATAACAGAGTAATGTCCATTGTCCTTATACAAGAAACCATCTTACCTCAAAGAGGAGTTAACATCACTGGATTACCCAATACAAATCGAGTGCAACAGATGTCAAGGACTCATGACACTGATAAGAAATGATGTGCAGGCAGAAGTCCACAACAGATCACACAACAACATAGACACCCAGACCATCCAAGTGTGGTTTGATGGAGTGAGATATACTGTACATAACATCTATTGTCCACCAACCTGCACCTCTGATCAGCCGTTCAAGGAACCCATGTACACCAGAACAATTATTGCAGGAGACTTTCATGCCACAGACCAGCCTAGGTTACAAAGATTACAACAAAAGAGGAGAGACATTGAAGACCTGTGTAACTCATCCAACCTCAAGGTAATGCAGAGCTCAGAAACCAAACCAACACTTCTACACAGAGCCCATGAGTCGAATAGCAGACCAGATCTTCCATAGTATCAGCTGACATTATAGATGCACTTATCACTGTCTTGGATGATATAGGAGCGACCATCTCCCATACTTATCCCTGTTACCACCAAGCAACTCAGAAGCTCAGTTTATAGAAATAGAAAGTTCTGGAATTTCAGAAAAGCAGACTAGCCGCTCTTCCAGAACCAGACCAACATAGGCATGGACAAAATTGACCTCACTGGAAATATCGATACTGTCTTTGCTAACATATGTTGTAAAATACTGGAAGCTGCAAGAATGGCCATTCCAAATGGAAACACCAGAAAATATAAGCCATACTGGAACAAAGATCTAGAAAAAGCAGTGATGGATAGAAAGCAAGAAACAAGCTGAAAAAAACCTAATCGAGTTAATAAAACCAGCTATAATCGTTTGACTGCTAAAGTTAGCCTTCTAATTAAAGCGCAAAGAAGATGAAGTAGCAAGACACGTGTCAGAAACTTGATCTAAATAAAGATGGCCATAAGGCATGGGATCTGATAAACTGACAGGCACTAGAAAGAAGAAAATCCAGACCCATCAAAAGAAACAATGAAACCATCATAGATGCAAAAAAGAAAGCTGAAATATTCAACAAACACTTTGCTAGCATTAACAGAAGCATAAGAAGAAAACAGCTGGATAAAGCTTTATGGAAAATCTTTAAAAGTAAAAAAATGCCAGTGCGAATGTATGTGCATTTGAACAAGATTATCAGTCTATGAGATGGAAACAGCAATGAAAAACTAAAACCTCAGCCCAGGACCAGATAAGATTAAGAATGAAATGTTATGCCATATGGGCAAGAAGGCTGAGTTGATATTGCTGTTCGCTATAAATAGAACTTGGAGAGAGGCAGAAATACCTGCTGCTTGGCGAACAGCCAATATCACTCCCATCCTCAAGAAAGGAAACCAGTAGTCGACCCTAAGTTCAGGATCTCATTGACCTCATGTTTAGAAAGGCTAGCGGAGAATGGTTAATAACCTTAACTTTATTGGTGGCTTGAAAAACCCAGTCACTTGATAATCCAGGCAGGGTTTAGAAGGGGCTGCAGAACAGAAAGACCAACTCTTCAGACTTGTCAGAATACAATTGATGGATTCCAGAATGAAAGCACAAGCGTGGTTTTCATCCCAAATTTTCAACAAGCATATGACAGAGTCTGGAGGAAGGCCTCTTGATGAAGATGCTCAATATGAGGATCCATGGAAAGATGTTACAATGGATACAAGCTTTTCTCCAAAACAGGACAATTGGAACATATTTTAGTGGAACAATGTCCTCCAAGAGAACACTAGAGGAAGGCCTCCCACAGGGCTCTGCCCTTAGCTGCCACCCTTTTCCTCATCTTCATCAATGACCTCCCATCCCTTCTAAACACACAGAAAGCCCTTTTTGCTGATGACCTTGTAATATGGACAAGCGAAAAATACCCTGTACTAACTCAAGCTAAACTTAATAGAACCCTTGCCATAATCTCAACATATTGCAACCTTTGGAAGCTTAAAGTCAATGAACAGAAAACTGTGTATACTACATTCTCCTGCAGCCCCAAAACAACTCAAAGAACCTTTGGCACAATGAATGGAGCACTGCTGAAAAAGAGGAAAACCGACTTACCTGGGAGTCAAGTTAGACAAACAACTGAGGATGACAGAACACATTAACAACATAAAAGAAAAAGCATCTAAAAGACTCAACATGGTTAAAAGACTTGCTAGCACCACTTGGGGTGCAGACAAAAGCACCCTTAGGCAACTATATCTTGTCTATGTAAGATCTACAATGGACAACTGCCTTCCTCTCCAAGCTATAGCAGGTGAGCACATCACAACATCCCTGGACAGAGTGCAGAATCAGGGTCTCAGGTTTATATGTGGGGAATGAGAACGACCCCAACTGCTGCTTGTGAAATCGACGCCAACATCGAACCACTAGATATTAGGAGACGAAGGGCACTAATAGAAGCAGTCGGCGATATAAAAGAATAGAAAAAACCCATCACACAGACAAACTATTGACAGGTGGAAATCAATCAAAGAATCAGCAAAAATCATTGCTGGAAGTTGAGAAAATCTCGAAGAACATTACTATCTCCCAACTGACAGAGAACCGATCACAAAGATGCTTGGCCCACCACCATGGCTAAACATAAAACAACCAGTAATCCAGAAATACCTCCTTGACAAAACTATAAACAAAGCAACACTTGCACGGATCTTAAAAACCTGCGCACTGGAGACAATAGACAGTTATCCAACTTCCTCTATCCATGCCTACACTGATGGTTCAGCTTTCAAAGCCACTACTTACACTGGCTTCGGCATATACCTGAAATATCCAGATGGAATTACCTATAGTTACTGTGCTCCTTGTGGTAATATATGTTCCAACTATGAGGCAGAGATTATAGCCATAAAGACCACTGTAGAACTAGTCCACCAGCAGTTTGAACTTGGAGAGAATATTGTCCAAGACATGATAGTATTCACTGACTCACAGTCCACACTACAAGCTTTAGAAGAACAGCAGAATCAGTCAAGTGAGATCCAGTCATTGGCACTAGTCATCCACAATCTAATTTCCTCCCTTGATATTAATGTCATTCTGTTGGATTCCTGGGCACACAAATATCCCAGGAAATGACAAGGCAGATCATCTGGCCAAACAGGGATCATCAAAACCACAAATAGACAAACCTGTTAGCATACAAAGTATAAAACAGATTCTGAAAAACAACTCAGAGAAGATTGGCTGAACCGATGGGCTATGGGGACGACTAGTCGGGACATGTATGCAGAGATGAATAGACCAAACCCCAGGACAATATAAATCTGCTACAAAGAAAAGATCAAAGCACTATCTTTCAGTTAAGAACAGGACATGTTGGACTGAATTACCACCTACACAGAATAAACCCCACACACCTACCACACTATAGAAAGTGCAGTCACTCATGTGAGACAATACAGCATATCTTGCTTGAATGTCCTGGACTACATAAAGCTAGACAAGAACACCTCCCACCACACCCATCTGTTCATAATACCCTTTACACTAGTCTTCCACAATTACAGAACACATGCAGATTCTACAAACTGGCATTGGCTGAACAAGAGTGAAAACTCGCAGCCCTGGTTAGAAGAAGAAGCTCAGCCTTCAGAAAGTATGTAGCAGTGAAAGAAGTCATCTGCATAGCATGGACAGAGAAGAGAATGAATAAATCTGCCCAGTAGAAATAAACCACAGCCAACTATAAACTCATCTGCTGCTGGACTCGGAGTAAAAATTATAGGAAATAAGACTACAACTGTCATGTGACATTGCATTTCAGTATTGTTGTATATAGATAGAATGCATTTTTAAAATCAACACAACATGCTAAATCAAGGTTATATTATGCAGCAAGTTAGGTTTAACAATAAGAAATATCAGTATTAGGAATATTTTTCATCAATAAATAACCATAGATTCATAGAAATGAGTCAAACTGCAAAAAAGCTTGCAGTGTTTTATCAAACATATGATATATAAAATCAGCCCACAATTCTAACTAGGTCAGGGTTTTCCTGGTCAGTTATGTTGCCCACTAATATAGTTGGCTGTGAAAAACCCCAACAAAAACTTGCTGATGATACACACAGACGGGAAAAAGAAAACTGAAGCATTTTGGACAAATAATAAGATTTTCAGGAATGTTATAAAGGCAAATTCCTTGAGTTCTAGTGGATGTACTTATGTTACTGTACAGGGTGTTCAACTTAAAAGCAGCCCCAGTGATAAATAGAAATTTGCCAGGTATGCATTGCATCTTTATTTACTATTTAACCAGTTCTGACTAGCTTGTCCTACGTCACATTTGTTCATCGTCCCTTCCCTTCACTACAATTACACACCATCACACAACCGTGACTAATCTCGTCATAACTGAACCTTCTCATTTCCATACATATATGCCAGATCAGCTCCATTCACAGGCTGCTTTTAAGTTGAACACCCTGTATATATGTCCATAATTTTATCTCGACACCACTGTCTTCTTCTTCTCTCATTCTTTACGGCTGTTTTTAATCATTCTAATGTGATATATAAATAGCCAAACACCAGAACAGCCCTACGTTCACGCCTTCAGTACCAATTATTGGAGCTCAGGACACTCAGGTGCTAATCCAATGGGCGTGTTGGTTTCAACAACTGTCCACTATCTTCTAAGAGATTTAATAATTTTAGTTGTATTATAATTTTTCCAGTCCTATGGATAATAAATGAATTGAATGGTGTTCAGTTTTCAACTTTTGTGCTACGAGTTGTGCTACTTTTCTTTAAATTGAAATATAGAAAACTACAGATCATAAATGAGTGTAGATAATGGGTGATGATTGTAATCTGGTGGTTACTGTTTCCTTCAACTACTTCACAATTGAATGATAGCATTGCTCCATAGGCTCAACTTCATCCTGCTGAAAGTTGAAATGTTTATATTGTTATCAGTTTTGGAAACTTAGCAAGGAAGTGATACGGTAATTATCACTTCAAAATTGCTTTGGAAAAAAATTACTGCACCATCATTCCGAAGTCTCCAATGGTTTGCAACTCGACGGCGTTACGTGCATTGGAGCTAGATTACCACCTTAAAAAATTAGAATCATTAAACCAAAATGTATGAACCAGAGCTGGTTGTCCTGACTGACTCAACTGACTGTAAAATTGCACCATCACTATCACCATTTCATTGTTCGCTGGCTTTTATTTTGCACAACGCCCTCAATATTTTCTGATTGATTCTTTCTCACAAAGATCATTCACAACAATTTGTTATATTATTTATTACAATTTGTCAGATTTTTCATTCAATATGTTTTTCATTGATCACGCTTGCATATCTTCACAGCAAGCTTGTTCATTTACTCGCGTTCTAGCAATTTCTGAGCGCACCTCGCTTGCGCATTGAAACGACATTTACAGGCGCCATTTTGATTCACATATTTCAGCAGGACTTACCAAGTTTTTACAAATTTCTCTCACATTTGTCTCCATCTTAGCCAAAGTCCAATTCCAACCAGACAAATGTTTAGCTAAACATTTTGACCCAATTACTTAACTTAATGTGAAAAATATCAAAATCAGTAAAATTGTTGTGCGATGAGCTTTAGAAGGATCTCCACCATTCACAACGTCTTCATGCAATGCGCATGGTAGAAATACCTCGTGCTGAGCCCATAAATTTTCTCACTTGATTGGTTGATATATTAAGATATTTTTATTTCTTATACCGGAAGCAGCATGGAAGGAGGAAAGGCAACATCGCTTATCAAGCGATTGAGAAAAAAAACAAAACAAGTTCTTAAAGATCCAAAAATGCTAACTTGCTGTTGGATTTACTGAAGTATAGTCAGGTACATCCATGTTTACAACATATCGTACTCTTATAGATCAGAATAAATCCTTCGACGTGTCAAACTTTCAATATGTTGAGCTCTGGTTGAATACTCCAACTCATTGACGGGACTGCGGTGTACAGTAGTTCTTCTCTACCACCATTTACTTCTTTATGGAAGTGTTGGGGGTGAAACATAATGATCTGTGTGTGCTTTTTTAAGGCACTTTGTAAGCTGATATTCATGTTCGTAAGGCTGTTCTTGATGCCGTCGCTCCATCTTTGCGTGGTCTTCCTCTTGCCTTGTACTCATACTTTTCTTGTGGCTCTCTGTGGTAGGCGATACCAGGGCATTCTGGTCAGGTGTCCAAACCATTTAATTTGTTGTTCTTTTATGAATTGCATAACTGGTTTCACATCCAGTCTCCTGATTTCTTCATTTCTAATTTTGTCTCTTATTGTCACACCTGCAGCTCTTCTAAGACACCTCATCTCTGTCGTTATGATTTTCCTCATTAATGATTAGCTGCTGTTATTGGCCATGTTTGACACTGTAACATAGTGTTGGCCAGAAAATCGTTCTTAGAGTTTGCTTTAGTTGTTAGCGGTATCTCTTGTGTGACAACAGTGGTGTTAACTGTCCCAGTATTGGTTAGCTTTTGTGCACGATTGCTGATTTAGCTATCGATACTTCCATCTGATGTGAAAATTGCTCCTAAGTATTTGGCTTCAATTGTTTGTTTTATGTCTACGTTCTGGAGTTTTATTGTAAGGCTTTCTGTTTGTCTACTTATTGCCATTGTCTCTGTCTTTATTATATTTATTTTCATGTTGTACTCCTCACCCTTGATGGTAGTCACAGTAGTGGTACTAAATACAAAGTAATAAATAGTACTATAGTATTTAGTAACTACTAAGTCTTAGACAGACAGCACCTAAACAGAAATATTGAGTCATTGAGGTTGCGTTATGATTCTAAATGATCAACTTGTTTAAACTCGGAAAAAAAATTTTAAAAAATCAAGCATGTATATTCTATAAAAAATTTAATATAGAGGGGTTTTAAGGAAAATGCCCAAAAAGTAACCTTGAAAATACAGGATGATTTATGTTCTATTCAGGTTAGCACTATAGAACTTTCAGATGTTATTCTAAATCGGCATATCTTGAACTGGTAGCAAAATATTTATAAAGTATAATAAAAAGAGTTTTTCTAATTTTTAATGCAAATCCCGATTTTTGACTAAAAAAAATGGGGTAGGAGATATTCTTTTGCATGAGACACAAAAACTGTTCAATGAATTCTTTTTAAAGTGGTAGGATGATCATATATGCATAAGAAAAATATGCACATTTATCAACAATCCTTTGAGTAGTTTTGAAAAAAATGTATTTTTAGTGACATACATTTATGGAAATAACAATTTTGAAAAACCAAAACTAACTATTTTAAATGACCAAATTAATTTACTTTAAGATCCCAGGACATACAAACGCCTCATCACATGCTTTAGATGCCATGCTAGTTGTTTTCATCTTTCTATCTTTTGTGCCTAAATTCTGTATTAGCAAGGAAGATATGTGGTTTTATAGATGACAGCAAAATACTGAAAATAATGTTTTCCAAAGGAAAAGTTAAACTAAACCAAAAGTTTCATATCGGCACAATTTCTATTATTAACTACAATATTGGCATCATTGACAGTTATTTTTAGGCTCCTCCTCAAAGTAAATGAGATCTTAGGACACCAAGTCCATATAGATTATGAAAGATTATTAGCATTGTGAGAACCACCATGAATATTTTTTTGTCAGGTCGGAAGATGGTTTGAAAATACTTGCATTATGTTGCCAAAAATAAAATTAGGCAGTTTGTTCTCAATCAACTAAAACTTTATATCTTTAGGGCACAAGCTTCTCAGCCCCATTGCAGTTCTCATGGTTATCTTTGTGATGTTTAAATATGGCTCAATATATTTATCCAACAATGTTCTCTAATTTTCCAGAATTTTTCACAGTACATCATAATCACGCTGCATAAATTTAATGATGCTATTAGTTAATCTATCTGCACTACCATATTACTATAAACACTTTGCTACCATCTGTTGAAGCAAAGTTATGATATTTCCTATATAATTAGCTAAAAAACATATACATGCCTAGTTAAAAAAATTAATTAAAATACAAACTCATTTTTTTCAAACTAAGATAGATTCTTGTTCAAATTGGATGTATTACCTAAAATTTAAAAAACTCAAATTTCATTTTTAAAGAAAAATCAGTTAAATATAGAGTGCGGTCTGTCCTTAATATTATGACTTATACTACTGAAAACTGACAGGTATTATGTAGTCTACTCTACTGGTTACTGGTGAAAAGTTATGCTCTGAAACTTTTCAAAGCAGGGAGTGTGGAAAAATGATAGTGTAGGAATGTTTAGCTCAATTAGCCAGTATCGAGTATCAGTACAGAGAGTAAACATTAATTCCGGATAAGTACAAATATGACATTAGCTTAGCAGGACAAGGTATTATTAAAGAGAAGTTCTCTTATCAGCACCACACTGTACCTTGTTTACATAGATGATAAATCTCAAAAAGAGTCCACTTTCTGTTTATAGATGATCTAGTTCTGAAGAACAATTGCCATCACAAGCTACAATTAACACTAGAAGAGTAGATAGGTCATGACAATACTTTTTGATAAATGATAATAATTATTGTGTGCTGGCGTCAACATGAAGGTCTGATAAAGCATGAAACTCAGAAGGTGACATGTCAGGAATGCCTAGCGTTTGGGCAAGCAGTCAAATGCAAGAAAATTTGCTTGTCTCTTTATATGGGTTATCTTGAACACCAAGTATGGAATACATGTGATGGCCTCTTCCGTCCAGTTTATCATAGATACATCGATGACTATTGGCATTACTGATATGCCTGAAGCTGATTTGTCACCCTTAATAAATTTCATAAATGTTTTCAAACCTGCTATTCGATTTACCTCTCACATCTCCACTTCTTGATCTTGTGTCAACTTTCTTGACATCACTATCACTATAAACCAATCACTATCACAACATCAGTATATTATAAACCTACTGATGCACATATTTTTCTCCTTTATACCTCTTCCCAGGCTTGTTGTGATTCTTAGCCATTCTCCCAACGCTTGCGCCTTCATCATCTGTGTATTGAGGATGATGATTTTCTTGACAGAGCTACGAGATGCTGATTTCTTCGCAGTCACCTATGCCGGAGAAGGTGCTTGTATTTGTTCTGCTTGAGTTCGAAAATTGCTCACCAGGATGCCCTACCAGCCAGCATAGGACTTCATCTCTGACAGAGGTGAAACTTATCTTGATGTTCCATCACATAGTTCACTGGTGAAAAAGTTTTATTCCATCATCTGCCTTTCTAATATCGGATCTGAACATTTCAGTCTTCCAAAACTATCCTCTGGTAGTTACAGATGGGATAGAAATCTTAAGGATATATTAGTACATAGTTGCCTTAAATCCAATGTTCAGAGTCATTTGGCACAGCCCGGTGTGGTCATCAGCGATACCATACTTTGCTATTGATACAGACCTGTATTTTTTTTTTCCTAAAAGCCACATTTGTTTATAGATGGTTTACATGTAGTCCCACAATATAATCACACCATCATTTGCAAATGGTGTGACAAGGCTTTTATCGTGAAACAGGCAAAATGCTCTGTAGCCACTCATTTCAATGGAACTGACCATTTGGGAGCTCAGTGCCCAGGTCGAGCCATCCGATCATTTCCTCTGATGATCAAAGTCATTTGCTCTAGAAAAATTGATTTATTTAGTTATAGGTTACCATGCCTCTGGAACCTACAATCCCATCTTAGTATTTTCTCTTCTCATGCTCCATATTCTATATGTTATATGCATATAAGTTATATATATATTTCATTTTTTATTGTTTCTCTTCTTGTTTCAACATCTAGTTTTTTGCATTTATTTTGTCTTTAGTCACAGATTTTCATTTTAGGACCATTAGGATGTTATTGTCATAGTCTATATGTAGTCTGCTGTGAAATTGCCCACTCCTGTTATCCTTTGCTTGATAAAGGCCTTTTGGTTGAAATGTTGATTGTATTGATTTTGTAAAACAACAGTACTTTACATGTTTGAATCACTAAAAGAAGTCAAAAAGAGTGCAGTATGAAGCACTGTACAGTCTTGCCAACCATTAAAATAACTCGGGGATCCTATCTCATTCCATAACCGCAATTAGAAGACACATATTGCAAAGGTATAGAAGAAACAAATTTATCAAAGAAAAATATGATGAATGGAAACAGAACTTCATGTCCACCAGACAAATGGTCATATTATCAGCTCAACAAAAAAAGCGAGTTGTGATATATAGACTCCTCAATATCCACAACGACTAGTCTGAATACATCTTTTCAATAAGCTAAAGATGGGGAAGGTTAGATTTATTTAATATGCATAAAAATGTACTGTCCATCTCATGTCTTTGTTATCAGAGTTGGCTGAACTCTGAAAAGGGGATTTTCTTGCTTGTCTCTTGCTTCCCAAATATTTACTGTGAGTCTTGTATAATGTGTGCAGATTTGTATGGCTTTTTCCCGCACTATTCTGCATATTCTGTTGTAATTTTGTCTTCTTGTTTTGGTGTGATTTATGAGGGTTTTTTTGTCCATTGTCTCAGTGGATCAATATCTAAATTAATATCAAACACAACAAATTATTTCTGGAACAGAATTCTGCTGTTGTCTGTCAAGCTGTCAGTCATAGTAAAAATTTACCCCTTTTTTCTCAACACATGCTTTACTGATATTGAAAAAACCAAGCGACAGAAACTGGTAAGTACCCTGTTCTTGTTTAGTTTACATTTTACTCGTTACAATTGTAAAAACACATTTTAAAACCTGTATTGCTTATCCTGCTGTTCAGAAAGCAATGGCAGACTTATGAACTCATAAGTGGTGCCTAGAAAAATCAATGACTTGTTTACTGTGTTTGATGGCTACGTCCTGTACAGGATATGCCACGATTTTCATTCTCTTTGCTATAATTATCAGGAATATTATATATCTAAAAATCGTAGTTTTTGTCATTCTTTGATCTGATTAGATAAATTTGAATTATTTAAAATAGTGACTGGTACTTTTTTTGGTAAAAGAACTTTTGCAGTTATTTTCTTACAAATATATTGTTTAATCATTCATTAAAAGCAGTGACAAAGATAAACAAAACTTTATAGTATAAGTGTATTTTATGCTTTTGGAATAAATGTGGACCTCAGAGATAGCAGAGGCGATGATAGACACTCTTTATGAAGCACACACAAAAGCTCGTTCTAGAAATCTCTTCTTATACTGACAGTGTGAGGCAAAACATGATTGGGGAAATGTATGTAAATGCATGCTCGGGCCAGAGAAATAACAAGAAAAGCAATAAGTAATCGATAACCCAGAATCATGTCAATCCACAATATAACTTTTGTTACTCTGCTTGCCTGCATTAGATTTATATTTTCTGCTTTGTATTATATTCCCGCCAAATTGAGGGTGTAAAGAATAGAACCACTGTTACCTGCCACGCATGTCGTAAGAGGCGACTAAGGAGGTTTGGCTGAAATCGGATGCATGTGTCCACTAGGAATACTAACCTGAAACAAATGCTGGCAGAAAACGGATGCGTAAGGCGCATAACATGGTGCAACGACCCTCACAATGAGGAATGGGATAATGGATTCTATGGTCGCCAATCTGCCTCTGAGATTTAGCCACGCAGTAAGAATGTGAGACCTACCATCACGAGGGTGGCCAAAACTTACTGCAGGAAGAGGTCACAAGCGGGAAGCAGAAATCATAGGAATTATATCCTACAGAACTGCCCCAGTATGCAGACTTGAAACGAAAGAGGTGGCTCCTTACACTAGCGTCCAAGACAAACTGTATGGCGTAGCTGATAATCTGAGGCAGACGGCTGCTTTTGTTAGAGAATCTGAAATCCCAATCTAGTGAGAAGGCAGAAGAAGTATTATGTTCCAAAAATATTGGTAGATCCTAATTCCCTTGTACTGTTGTCACAATTTATATTTTTTAATTAATGGCTTATTTTTGTTATTACAGATGTAGTCAAAACAGTTAAAATGTCCAGTAGCATACACTACAATTTTATATAGTCTGCTTCTGTGAATTTATCAGTTCATCTATGAAAGCAAATTAGTTTCAGAGGATTTTACGAACAGTAAAAATATCCCCACTGTTCAGATAGCAATGGCAAACTACAGAGCGTATAAGCGGTGCCTAGAAAATCGACCATTTTACTGTAGTTGATGCCAACATCCTGTAAAGGGTATGCAACAATTTTCATTTCATTAAAAACGAATATAAATTATTCAAGAAGTGAAGTGGCATTATGTTAAGTCTTATATCTAACTTAATCTAGAAATATAATAATTTTCTTTTTTTCCAGAAGATCAGTTTTCTTCATGGTTGAAAGAACATTTTACAACATTGGATGTACTTTCTGACCACTTGTGTCATGAATCGCCCCAGGTCCAGGTAATATTAATTATAGAATCAATGCTGGACTTGTGGTTGTTATTGTTGCGATGAAAGCGTTCAGACTATGGAAAGAAAACCCTGTAAATAAACTAGCTTACTTTCTTGCATCCACCATCTGGAGATGGAAATACTATGGAAGACAGACAAGAACACACAATCCAATTTGAAGAGCGATGGGGTGTGTCATCTGCTACAAAAGGAATACATGAGAACGGAAATGCACAATTTGATCAACCTCCATTGCGCTTTTTCTGTGTTCCAAGTTGGAAGAAGTAAAACCTCTTATCTGAACATGGTGATGACCGAACAAGTCTCACCAATGAACGAAACACATAAGTAATATATTAGTTAAGAACCATTGATAACATCCTGTTTTAAGAATGACTTAGACATAGTGCTTAAAAATGTTAATTGCACATCCTTTACAGGACTTTGCAAATCAAGCCCAGCTTTTTAACGCTATTTGTGATTTTTCTAGGCATTATTACGTTCAGTAGTTTGCCATTGCTTTCTGAATGGGTGGTGCCATCGTCCTTTGTAAAAATCCATGCGAAACAATTTGCAACCAAACTGTCAGCAGCGTGATTCGAACTCAGAACGTCAGGGTTAATAAACTAAGTCACTATCCCTAAGCTACAGCGCACCAGACATAGTGTTATGTTACATAAATCTGAAAAGATGAGTCAAGTTCAGTCTTACTGTTGAATGTAAAGGATCTCCATAGATGTCATGATGGTGTATTTAGACATTTTATGTTTCTATCCCAATTGTTGTGTTGTCTTAATCTTTTCCCCAATTTTTTCTTATGTAGATTTTCAAATGTCTTGTCTCTTTATGTATACTTGAGTATTAGAAATTTCAGGGCCTTTGGGGTAAGGTGCTTACATCTGACTCCAAAAGTACTGGTTTTTCACACATGGTGTGATCTGCCTTTTCTAGTGATACCTGGCCTCAGTGTAGGTGAGATTGAGTTCCTAGTTCTATTGGAGACTGAAGATAAAAATGTAGGTTCCGTGTTCAAGTTGAGCATGTAAAAACCTGTGACAGGTGAAAATTGATAAGAGTAGGCGGATAACTGTTGCCACTGTAAAATTTTTTTAAAGTCAAGATAAAATTCCTGCAAATTTACATTGCCTCAAATAACACGGGGCACTTATCTGGGTTATGTAATTCATTCACAGCTCTAAGATCTCCCAGTGTAAGAAAGAGATCGTAGCGCACGTCCTTTTGTAGTCAAAGTGCAATTATAATGATATAAAGTCAGTTAATTCAAGAATTCTAATCTTCATCCATTTGAATCATTTTTTTATTTCCTGTATTATTTTTCACTATTCAACAGACTACTGCATTTAAGTCTCTTGTCTCTCTGCTGCATGTATTGGGTAAGGAATGCCCACGTGGACTTAGTGACAAGCTGATAGAGTGAGACTTTTTATTTGGACTATCTCTATTATCAGAGTAATTTACAGTTGTAATACAAGATAGTGATGTTGTAAAGTAAGAGGTTTCTTTTATGCCAGAAATAACATGTATTTTATTGTGCATTGAATTTCATTTGACATGTTTCTTTTCATGTTGTAATCCCTAGTCCAGAATTAAACAACAATCTTAGATGTTATGAATCTTGACTAAATAGTTGGTTTTGAGGATCCAGATACTGGGAGGGTGGGGGAACATAGATTTTGAAATATGATAAACTCTGTAATTACACACTACTGATATGAATATGCTAATGGCATAACGTTTAGTTACCATTTATCTCCTCGGTCTTTGAGAAATATGACTTCGGAACAGACCGAAGACCTGTTTAAAAATAATGTGTTTGAAAGATTATATTGATATTAACTGCAAAAAGAATGAATAAAAAGAACTAATTCTGGGATATATCAACAGACATGTAACCTAAACATCCAAATAGCAGTATCGAAACTAAGAAACAACTGATAACTATGAGTTGTACTAGTATCAGAGATGGTTCCTCTCAGAACATAGGGGAGAAAAACAATGTTTAACATGAGAAGCTTGAGAAAAGCCATAGAAGCTACAGTGAGAGACAGGAGGAGAAATTATATCAGGAAACATGTAATACCTAAAGCATGCATCAATTATATTATTATTATTATTATAATCCGTTTGGGCCGTTACATTACATCGGCCTACAAGTAATTTCTTCATACTGCTAAAACCTGTCTTACTCTTTTGATCTCTTCTACGGAACTGAGTTTAGTTCCTTTCATGTTTGAACCCAGTACCTCTTTGCAAGAACTGCCATTGAATACCTTAATAACCTCTGAAGTCGGAGAAGGCACGCCTGTATGGCAGGAGACACTGATAATAAGGAAAGCAGACCGTCACGCAAAAATCAGAAGCACCAGTACCAGGTGCTCTGACTACGCCTGAATTCATATCGGGCGAATGCACGAAGATGCCGATCTCCATCAATGGATTCTAGCACACTGGTATCGCAAATAATTAGGCAGCTGACAGACTTGTGAATACAGGGATAAAAAAGGAACAATTTCACCACAGCATCTCACTGAAGGAAGAAAAAACACTTATCAAAGGCAAATACAAATGTGTGTTGAGTTATTAAAAAGGCAGGAATTGCCCACGTACCTATCCTAAAGTTAGACATTAACCAACAAACTACCATCTTTAGGCTCTGCAGAAGACACTATAGATTACAAGTCCACCTCCATAGACGGAAAGCTGCTCAAACTGTTGAGTTATAGTACTGGCAGCATTTACTCACAATACCCTAAAGTTAGACATTTTCCAACAAACTACCATCTTTAGGCTCTGCAGAGGACACTGTAGATTACAAGCCCACCTCCATAGACAGAAAGCTGCTCAAACTAACCAATGCACATAGCTAAAGGACCCCTCCCGACTTCTGAACATATTCTGCAAACAGGCACCTTCTTTAATGACTTGATGTCTCAAACTTGGTCTCATGAGACTAATCTGGAGGATAAATTGTGGACCACCTGCTGAAAACTGAACTCAATGGGCAATCCAACATGCTGTTTATACCTGTGAGCATAGGAAACTGATTGAAGAAGAATTAGAGCTTCTTCACAAAAAAATTAATTGGTTTAAATAAAATTATAAAAATTAAAATATGTTTTTTGTTTGTACATTATATAATGCCCAGTGTGTTAGTAGGTTGGAAAGGGGTGATAAGCCCTCTGTAGTGGGGTTCAATTCCGCGGGCTGACATAAAAGCCACAGGTTCTCTAGATTTACGGTGTTCGTGGCATCGAACCGAAGGATTCGATGTCCATGGCACGAGCGAAGAGCTGAAGCTCAGTGCTTGAGGATAAAAAACAATCATTATATAATATGGGGCTGTATTATTTCTAGGGCATTGTGTCTCGTCTGTTATGTGATGAACATGACCAGACAAGTTGATACAACTTCTGCCATCATTGTTGACCACTTGGGAGAAACACATATCAGTTCTACTTGTTTGATTCACATCAGGAAAGTTCTGAAAACCATGGATCAGGTAATCAGTTTTATTTGTTGTGTAAGTGTATCATAATTATGTGCCATTATGAGATTATGCATCTCTGCGGACACCTGTTCTTAGTACTGACTATTGAAACATTTTCTGTACTGTGAAGTTCAACTAGTATATTCTCTTGTTTTAATCATTTAGTTCTTCTTTCCTGAATCGCGCAAATACGAGAGTAATGAATACCAGCATCGGAGAAAAGGTTGGAAACAGACCGTGTTTGAATTATATAGTGAAACAATGAAGTGGTTTGAGCTACTAGTAGAATGTGAACAGACCAAACTACCTATGAAGCTTTCCTAACAGAATATCAGGAAGGAAGGTGAGGAAAGGTGGATAGATACGTGGTTGAATTCTGCCAGGAGACTAAGAAAACCATCACACAAGTTACAGAGAAGCAAGATAAACACATAAAACCACGACCATGGCTAACAACCGGTAACAGTGTGCTGACAAAGAAGAAGTTCTTTCCTGATGTGTACAGAACATAGGAAAGAAGGCCACGAAAAAGATGGTTAGATGGCATGGTAGAATGCTGTCAAAAGCAAAAATATCTATCATCCAATCCAGCCACTAGAGCAGCGCAAGACAGAAAACCACAACACTGCGCAACAACCTGGTAGATTTGTAACAACAAAGAAAGGAGAAAAATTAATCGTCAAGTGGTGTCTGCAGATTACAAAGATATAATTAGATATTACAATGGAAAGTTTATTGTGGTCAGCTAATAAGACCAATAGAGAGATGTTCAATGTATCCAGTGTACATGGTAAACTTATCAAACAGTTCAGGAAGAGTCTTCATTTTTTTAAATTCGACACATGAGAAGATGCAAACTCTGATGCTAATGACAATGATGACTGATAGCGAAAGACACTAATGAATTCTCTACAGTTGTAAGTAGTTTTGGGTGAAACTTTCCCATGCCAACAAGTTTGATGACCAGTTCTATCTCATAATAGTTTGTTCTTTGGTCAGTATCAAACAGTGCCACTTGGCATGTCTATAAACTAATTTGTACAGAAGTTATTCTTCTTCTTCGAATGCTCCATATCAACCACTTATTAACCACTCTGTGTGATTTCTATGTGATCTGATCCTAAGAGCGATTGTATGTTGTGCCAGTTAGCCATCAAGTAGCCAGCACATCCGATTTCTGCAATGCTTTTTATTTACTAGGGTGGCTTCCCTAGTTCCTATATGTCACCTCTTGCGACATACCTTGTAGGTCTCAGAGCTACTATTCTTTGCTTCCCTTGCAGGCCCCAACACCATACAGGCGTACAGAAGTTAAAATAAATAGATTAACCATAGTAATACCAAATAACAGTAGTTACATATAACTGCTGTAAAACTGACCATCAACGAGGATGGATATATGAACACCAAAGTGTGGCAGTTTTCCAAAGTACCATAAAATTGATATTTCAACCGCCCGTGTGGTGCGAGGCCCAAGAAAAGCAAGAATAGTGCCACTGCGCACAAGGCTACTGATGAATAAGCGGAAACTACCTGAGTGAATAAAAAGCAGAAATCGGATGAGCCATAACTGGAACAACATACAATCGCTCTTAGGCTCAGATCACATATAAATCACTGAGTGTTTAACAAGTGGTCGATATGGGCGTTGAAGATAATTCTACCAAGGAACATTTATATATATGACTGGAACCATCAGTGTGCATACTCTCTGATATCTGTTGGGGAGACTGAGCACCTATGGGTCTGCCGGAGTGCAATGACGTCAGTTTAGTAACCAATAACCAAATATTTTGAAATATACAGTTCTGATTAATCTGGGAAATGTGCTGACGTGACAGAAAAAATTGTCATTTAAAATATGGAGAATTGTACTGAAAAAAATATTTTAAGTACATATTTTTTAAAAGTTAAAAGTCCGTCATTGTCATCAAATTTCTCTCTCTCTCTCTCTCATAGGCCAGATGTCCTGCCTCTGCGCGTCATGCCAACAGTTACATCCTGAATCCATCTTCTCCGTGGTATTCCTCTTCTCTTTGTCAGCATGCCTTTTTCATGGAAGACCATGATGGTCTCCTCAATGCTTGTATCTCTTTATATGTACAAAATACTTTACTGTTAAAATACTGAAAGTCCTGTGCATATTTGTAATCTATGTATGATGTTAATTCTTCTAATGCATGTAATAAATGTCACTCATTGCGTTAAAAATTGTTTTAAATTTATTTCAGCTTGCACCGATATCATGTTGTTAAACCATTGGAGGATGATAAAACAACTGTCCATCGATGTTATAGGTACACATTAAATATGTTTTTATCATAATCACTTACTTAACCGGGCCACATTTAAAAATGTAATTTATACTTGTATTCATTTGCTGCCTTCTACGCTCATGTGGTGCAGGAGCCCGTAAGTAAAGTAAAAAAAAGTAAAGGAACCCTTTCATACCTCGTGGTATAGAGTCAATATAGTGTTAGGCCTATATTTTCATTGGCCGTCGGCACACAATGGGTGATGTGGTCAGCATCACGCCGGCCTTCTCTTCCCAGAGCATGTCTGGTGCCCAGTTGAGGCTGGGTCGACCTGGAACCGTTGTGGTCGGGAAAAATTCACGTGCATTGCGAGCTGAACCCTGACCACAAACCTTGCGGAGCGAGTTAGGAGCCCGTAGAGAAGCAAAATAGTACCACTGTGACCTACAAGACATGTAGTAAGTGGCGCATGTAGGAGACAGAGCTACCTATTAAATAAAAAACATTGTAGAAATCGGATGTGCTGGCCTACTTATCGGCGCATAACTGCTGCAGTACAATCACTCTTATGCTCAGAGTACATGCAAATCACACAGAGTGGTTAACAAGTGATCAATATGGTGCATTCGAAGAAGAAGAAGCTGCATTGTACTTCAAACTTTTTAAGTTGTCTACACACAGGCAACCAATGTAAACAATTTTTAGGCAGAGTTTTAAGAAATAACAGAGGGTACCAAAAGGTTCATAAATCACAGACACACAGAACAGTCACATAGTTCTCCTAATAGATGGAAAATATGTCTATGAAGACTTCAAAAACACCTCCATGAAGGAATTCATGTTCTCTTTACTGCAGCTCAGCAGCGCCAAAGAAACAGTACTGCAATGGATCACAGTTATTGTGGCATAATAGGAAATGACAAGGTTGACCTCTTGGCAAGGAACAATGAATCACTCAGAGGGTAGAAAAATGACGTCTCATTCATCATGTATCAAAAATTATGATAAAGCAGATTTTAAGAAACAATACCAGCAGATGCACACATCTGCAGACCCTCTACCTAATGTCACTCAAGGAGCAGACCGTTATCATCCTGCACCAAACAGGACACAGTAGACTTAAGACACTGCATGTACATAACATTTTTTATTGGTGAGATATATTTGCTGACTGAGTCCAGAAATTCCAGAACACATCCTTCATGCATGTCAGCTCTACATGGAGAAAATATGGCGTACTAGGACTACGCTACTTCTGAACCTTAGTGTGTCAACCTAGTGAGGCTGTGACTTCATGACTGACAGAAGAATGAGGAATAAGAAAAGATAGTCATTGTAGTATACAGAATTACCTTTCAATGAGGGACTTCCTTTTATAGCTTGACAGTTAGCATCTAGTCTTATCTAGTTGACCAAGTTGAAATGGATACCTGGTTTTCTAAGTTAAGGAAAGTAAGTCAGAACTGCTGCAGAAGGTACTGAGAACATGCTCTTTTCTTTCTGTAAAATATGCTGAAGAGGACTGGGTGTCCATTGCTTCACCGGCAGTATCATCAGTTATAGTGATTTAGCTTACTTTTTTCTTTATTAAGACTGACTTCAAATTTATTTATTAGTTTATGTTGTTTTAATACAGTATAAGAAATTTTGAAGTTAAATAATTTCAAAGTGTAAGATTTGTTATTAAAATTGTGTTATTATTTTTTGTTGCTAGAAGTAAAAAGATAAATCACAGGTATAGTTATTCTTTATTTTATTCTGTAATGTTTTTGTTGTTCTCTCTCTATTTTTTCTTAGATGAGAAACCAAAAAGACAGCTTACTGAAGTTGTTTGTGAGTTTCTGAAACATAGGGTAATAACAAGTGATGTACAAACACTAACAACTGTTTAATTAGAATATATTTTCACAATTTTTCTTTATTTCTGGTTTCAATCTGAAAATGTCTTAACATTTTTCGATTCAAATAGCTTGGTGGAGCATAGGCGCAATGAATGTGCAGGTTGGTTGTAGTCAGTGCAAAGACTCATTTGTTAGGACGCAGAACCCAAATATTTTGCATGTTGAAATTGGCTGTGCTGGGCCTAAAAGCACAAAATTGAATATGATACAAATCACACACAGTTAATAAGTGACTGTATAGCAAAAACAGAAGAAAAATAATTTTGCTTGATTCTTGAACCAACCTTACAAGACAGACCAATAGGAGCTCAGTCTTCCCCATTAGATGTCTAGGGTATGTATACTGATGGTTCATCTGGCTTGCTATCCAACTCCATGTGGACCAAATGCCACCTACACATTGGGTTAGACAACTTTTACCAGGAGCCACACTAAAGGATGTTTTTATTCTAAAACAAATGGCTCTTGCTTTGTTCACTAAAGTTAAACAATCCAAAGAAAATCTGGAGAACAATGGAAATGAAGTAAGAGAGCATGTGCTGGCAGGAGATATTATGAGTAGAAAGAAAGGGAGTAGATGTTTGCATCCTTGCAAACACAGAATGGGTCAACTGTGATATGCAGATGATATAGATGGATAGTTTCACATGCTACATTTACCAGAGTTGAAATATTTGTGTTTAGTTTCTTTTCTTACAATTACCAAAGCATGTGTGATTAATTTCGTGTGTTACATTTACAGAAATTGACTTCTTAACACTTGTCATTTTCTGTGTGTTTCATTGGATTGAATGCTGTTAAATGCTGGAATTTGTTGTTATAATTATTGCTTATTATTGACTTGGTAAACATTAGATGATCAACAGCGTTGTCATGCCTACTCTATTACCAGAGCCAAACATGGGCAAAGTGCAGGCTGAAAAAATAACTACATGGAAATCGATGCCTGCAAAAGTCATCAGCATAAGAAAGAAAGTTGGGACAGAACCTTGCTTGAATTACATTAGAAACAAGAATGAAGTGGTTCTGCCACTTACTAAGAATGCAACAAATTCACTGTATATAAAGTCTTCTACAACAGAACAAGAGGAAAGTATACAAGAGGAAGACCACGAAAAAGATGGTTAGGTGACATAGCAGAATTCTGTCAAGAAGCAAAAATAACTCCTCCAATCCATTAGAGAGTGCCCGAGCAACAACCTGGTAACAGTGTAATGACAAAGAAGATTGACTTAGTACAAACATTAAGGTTTGGTTACATGCATTGTTTTATTTCTGAATTCCTCACTATTGTATGCTAACTCACTGTTGTGTGTCTTTAATATTAACACAGTCTGTATAATTTTTTAAATAAATATTTTGTTTTAGATGCCAACAAGTTTATATAGGGAAATTCTGACTGGAATCTCTACAGTCATGGAGAAAATGTCAAATCCTTATGGCTTGATTTCTTGTCGAGTCTTTCAGTATAGGTAAGCATTTCAGTGAAATTTTGTTTGTTGATAGCCTCAATGGTATGAGCCGTGATTATACTTTCTGGCAGCTCATGTAAGGTTGTTGCGGTGAGGTGTGAGCTTACAGACAACTACTTCCAGTGTGTGGATAACGTTGAGGCCATACTGCTCTTCTCTCTGTTTACTGGTGTTCTCTCTCTGTTTACTGGTGTTGTTGTTGTATCTGGCTCTCAGTCAGTTTTTCGGAAGGTCCAAAATGGCCGGTTCTGGTATGTCCAATCTCTATTGACTTTAGTCGATCTGTTGTCCTTGGCATGTAGGTTGGATACGAGGAATGTTTTTCGGTCTCTTAGTGATAAACTGTTGGATAAAAACACTACTATTGATAATTAATCTATCCAGCTTTTTAAAGAGTTTAGAATTGTAATTTGTACAAGCAAAACTGGATGCATGAGGGGTAGAGTGAGTAGTGTATTTAACATAGGAGCCATCAGTATGCATACCTTTTGACATCTGTTGGAAGACCATACCACGGGTCTGCCCAGAGTGCTATGATGTCAATTCAGTAACCAATACATATTTCTTCTTCGAACGCTTCATTTTGACCACTTGTTAACCACTCTGTGATTTGTATGTGATCTGAGCCTAAGAGCGATTGTATATTGTGCCAGTTATATGCTTACAAGAAGGCCAGCACATCCGATTTCTGCACAGCTTTTTATTTACTAGTGTAGCTTCCTAGACCCCTACCTCAGTGCCTCTTACTACATATTTTGTAGGTACCAGTGTTACTATTCTTTGCTCCCCTGCGAGTGCCTGCAACCCACGGCGACCAATACATATAGTATTCAACAAAACAATGTAACAAATATAATTTGTATCTCCCACAAAGCGTAGTTTTCACTATGTAGTGTTTCTTGTTTGAGGTACATAAATCAGTGTCTGTGCAACATATAGCTACTTGATTCTTTTGTTTCATGATGCAACTTATGACAAGTGTCATCACCATACTATTTTGGGAGGAGGTAATCTTCCATGAGAATCTGGTCTTTAATATTTGTGTGTGTGGAGGACAATGATGGTCTTATGTTAAAAACAGCTGTTCCAAATGTAGAAGTTGATAACAAACAGCAATTTACACCTAAAGTTGCTTAGTGATTTCGATTGATTGATTGCACCATCATCATTACACTTTGGTGAGTAACCATGTATGCTCCGATATCTGTCTACACAGGAGCGATCTCAGCAGTGCACTAACTCTGTGAAGCGGGGATCCCGTTTCCTTAGTTTGTTTTGATTAAATGAATGTCCTGATGTGTTTATAATAATGAATTACAGAGGTTTTTGTTTTTATTTTCAGGAGGTGCTATAAGTTTGATGAGTTTGCATGGTTTATTCATACTCATGCACAAGTATAATCTGTAAGTGATTGTTTTGTTAGTTTTACTAAATGTTTATTAGTATTTCATTATTAATAATTGTAGCTGACATCATCAATAAATAAATGATAGATCAATTTAACTTCCTTTCTATGAGGAATGCTTATCTTTCATAAAGAAATAGCCTCTCAGGAACCCTAGATGTTGTGAAGCTACAGGTTTGTGTTTTGTGCAATACTCTTAGAGTAGTGTCATTTCTGCAGAGAGAGAGAGCCTTATGGGATTAAGATGTTGCAATGAGGTCAATCCTTCGCTTAGACCCCTTATTTTAAGCTGCCTTGATGTTGCGGACAGTTGAGTTCTAGCTGTCCTTTTGTATCAGTTAATGTTTAATTTTAATTTTGTTTTCCACCAGCTTTTTTTTCCTACTGTACTTTTTTGTCTGAATCCTGCAAATCATAGTTTTGATAGGTTACTAATGTTCTGCTCCCCAGCTCTATGTCTAGCAGAGTTGGGGTCCACTAGTCTTTCTTATGATGGGTGAAATTGTATCCTGTTGATGACCCTAGAACACACGCCAACCCCAGTGAGGTAGACCATGAAAGTTGACCATGATGTTTGCCTAATAGTGCTTTGGCCACCTGGGAATGAACCAGATCGGTTGTTTTTGTCTCACATCGGATGCGAACCAAATATAAACAAAATTCAGAAACCACTGTACTGGTCTATGGATCTGAGCTTCTAAGCGACACAATGAACTTACACCCTAATGTAAAACACATACAACCACAAAGATGGGTTAACAAGTGGTTGATGTAGAACAAAGAAAAAGGCAGAATACATGTCAATGCATCTAAGAATTGTCTAGTTTTCTATATTGTACTTCGTAATTATATATTTTTTATAAAATATTTCTTTTAAATTGCAGTCTTTGGATGTTAATTTTTAAAAAAGACACAAGCAAATGACAAAGTCCTAACAGGAGTTAGAAAATACATTTTACTTGTATGAAATGAAAAGCCTGATAGTGGACCTAATAATTCAGAAGTTGAAATTACTATTGCTCAAAACATTTTATCTGCTTAATTTTATGCCTTCATGTGTATTTTTTCAGAGACTATCCGGATTTCTACACTAAACTCTACTCAATGTTTGAGCCGCAGATCTTCAGTGCCAAGTATAGAGCCAGATTTTTCCACCTTGCAGATACATTTCTCATGTCCACGTAAGATTTATCGACTTTTTAGCTAAATTTTTTGTTTGAGTTGTTAGTGTTTCTGTCTCATGCTTTTTTTTAACCTTCTGCATTTAAGTTTTCGTCATGATAGTCAGATCTGTCAACATTCGTTGTCTTTCCCACTTTGTTCTTTTCATGTCAAATTGACTATCTCAACCCTGCACCCTCTTTCTA
>JADZMA010000673.1:0-31119 GCA_020796225.1 Arion vulgaris | reverse complement strand
AGTCTGTTTTCTAGACAAAAATTTGCTCAACATTTTCTCATTTTCATTTTGCAGTGCGGCATCCTCTTTCCCATTGTGCTTCTCTGTGTCTGTTAACATTTTGCCAGCACTGCGTTTGGAGTCTCCCCTTATGCACAAAACGTCCTGAGCTGGAACCTTGTCCACTGGCTTCCTGTAACCTTCATAAATGTGTTTTGTCTCTTCTTGACCCGTTAGTGGGTCCATAGCATTGAATGATAGTTAGCTTTCGCATTTTCCCATTAAATGGGCTTTCCAACAATCTTTCATTAATCGGGTGCCACTCACAAGAGATGTTTATTCAATCCTTTCCTTATTATTGGGTAACTCCTGCTGAATGATTCCGTCGTCTCTTCTGAGTACAAGATGGTTTCCCTGTTCTGGTTAGCCAAGTCTGTCCAAAGCCTGTCCATCTACCGCTTTGACCCCTAGAAGTGTAATTTATAGTGTTGCATCTCTTTTTACACCTGTGCTGTCTTTGTGGTCTCGAACATTGTTCTGACGTTCAGTCTATTCTTAGTTTAGATTTGACATCCAGCAGACTTGAATTCCATAATCGGCTTCCTTGCGGCTTTCCACCCATACTGTTCATGCTGACAGTGGTACTCTGTCTCAAGACCGTAGACATCGAGAACATTTTTTTTCCTTTTGAAGTTTCTGTAACATTTTCTTTGCTTTTTTATAGGGCAGAGTTGTTGGCACTGCACCCAACCCCAACCTGGAGGGGACCAGGAGGTCATTTAGTCTGACCTCTCACCTTGGACCTGTCAGCCATGAGTAACCCTTCCAGGAACAGACGTTCCTGCGGCTGCTTTCTGGATCATTGAGGTACGCAAGCCCCCACCACTACAAGGTAATGGCCTCATGGGGGCTACACAGGAAGCTCTCCCTGTGGAATGTTCTGAGATGCTGTGGAATGCCAAACAAAATAATAACAATACTCAAAAACCTCTATAATGGATTCCTGTCATCTCAAGTCCACCCTAATATCAAACTCATAACTAATTCTCAAATTAAACAACGATCACTTTCAAAGCTGTAATCTATCGCTGTTATTTAGATGGCCATTGACTAGGTGATCTGAAAATGTTGCAGAAGCGAAACTGGCATCGGTGGGTAGAAAATAGTCAACTAGAAAATTTAGATTTTGCAGATGATATTGCCTTGTTAAGTAGAAACAACCAAGATATACAAAGAAAAACAGACAACTTGTCATCTATAGCATCAAGTTGGACTGCAGATAAGCTATGAAAAAACAAATATAGTAAAGACACCTATGGCAAGTAATGCAGATAGCACACTGGAATCTAAAATTATAAAAAAACAAACAGTTCACCTATTAGAGTACTTAATTTTGATTACTGGAAATATTAAAAATTGTAATCTGAATTAGCAAAAGCAACATCAACTTTTAAAAGTCTAAATAAAATATGGAACTACAAGTTATATAATATTAAAACTAAACTATGAATTTTCAATTCAAATGTATCAATCCTAACATATACTAGCGAGTTGGAGAAATGATACAAGATATGAAAGCAAGTTGAATGCATTTTGAAAATAGATGTCTGCGAAAAATAATGAATATAAAATGGAAACGAATTCAGTAATGTCAGAGACATGTCATAGTCAACCACAAATGACAACTATTATAAGAAAAGAAGATGGAGATATGTTGGACACACCTTGAGGAGAAATGATCAACGAATATCAAAGCAGGCAGTGATGGGATGCAAAGGGTTCAAGAAGAAGATGACCTAGGAACTCAGCATGAACTTTGCTGAAGTAGCGAAAATATGATCTCCGTTCCATAGTGGTTGTTGCTTGGCCGGCGGCATTTGGCCAGCGTTGGTTGTTGTGTATTGTGTTTGGGCAGTTTGTGTGTGTTTGTATATATATATATGTATATATATATATATATATATATATATATATATATATATACACATATATTCTCTAATCTTATTTAACCCAGTGGCAACGTATAGGTGTAAACATGGACATTTAATAAGAGCAATGGAAAAACATATATGTGCTTTTGATATAAGGGTGTTGCAGAGGGTCCTTCATGTCATGAGACAGGGCGAAGGCAAACCATGTCCGGAAAGGGCTTAGGTAAGCTTTCCTCTCTACAATAAAAAAAAAATCCATCTTCATTCTCACCGCTAAACTCAAAGCTCATCTCAGCACTTCTCTGCTCCCACACGCCTCTCACTCATTAGAATATGCTGTCATTTATGCTGCTAAAAAATGGGACCAGGTATATGAGGACAGAGTTGGAAGGTTGTTTGGGTAAAGTTCATGTCAAGACAAGCTGTTTGTTGGTCTGTTTTTTGCCACCTTCGGCGTCCGGGTCGAAAAGGAGATACCTGGGCCCAGGCCTCTCTGTGCACCTTATCTTTCTTCCTCATCCTGATTTGCCTCACAGTTTCTATGAGTAAAAAGAGATTTCTAGAACAGGCTTATGTGTGCATATGTATGTATATATTCCCATTTACAATATATACGTATGAAGCAGAGACATTTAACAAAGTGCTGGAAAAACATGAATGGCACTGAGTAAAGTGTTTCATAAGAGTTCTTATTTTTTTATTTTAGAGTCTCCATGGCAAAGTGGTTAAGGCGTTTGACTGTAATTTGAATTTTGTGGTTTCAAATCCGGACCAAGCCACATGTACAATTTCTTCATGAGATCCTTGGTTATTTGCTGGAGCCTACGGGTTTGTGCAACACCCCTGGTAGATTGCATGCCGCCAAGTATTTGCAGGAGCTCTTATAGGGAGAAAGAATAGTAATACCACCACCCTACGAAGGCATATTGTAAAGGCCACTTATTCTTCTACAAATACTCCGTATCGACCACTTGTCAACCTCTGTGTGATTTGTATGTGATGTGGATTTTCCGTGAATTATACATTATGCAATTCCTCCTTAACTCATCGAGACAACATCCAATTTCTCTGCTACTTTTTATTTACTAGGTACGCATCTAAGGCTACTCCTCAATCACCTCTCCAACATCGTATAAGTGCAAGTAGCCCTGTCTTACCCTTCCTTGGCGGGCCCGGCTGCAGGTGGTAAAGATAACTCATCTAAACTCAGGTTTTTTGTCATAATTGAAGTAGTGTGAAATGGGATGTTCTATTCTGCTTGGGTGTATAAGCAAGTAAAATCGTTTCTTGGGCTCATATCACATACAAATCATAAAAAGAGTGATTAACAGGTGGTCGATATGGAGTATTATGAGCAGAAGATTGCAAGCTGTTTCTGGCTTGGGCAGATGGATTGTGGTGTTCGAGCGAGAGATTGCAGGCCAGAGTGCTGCAACAAGAACAGAAACCATATCGAGAAACCAGTACAGCAATATTTTTTCCCGATCCAAGCTTACCAAACACAGCCACCTTCATCTACCATGGAGCATATGTACCAATTTAGTGCCCACAGGCTCCCCATCATCTGGAAAAAACCTATGCCAACTTTCACCTGTATGAACCTGAAGAAACCAGGGGCATGCGGTGGCGCGGCTCTGTAGACAGGCTGGTGGGCGGGTGTGCCGTGTCTCGTCATTACCCTTGGCTTCTGTTTTTTCATTTGTAGAAGGAATGAATAAATATGTCAGGAAAGAACACAAAATCAAAAGAATATTCATTTTCGGAATTAAATTGTCATGAAATTGCTCTCTATCTATAATCCTTTCCACCCGAATGGTTACCAGGACTTGTTAGGGGTGTAAAGAGAATAGAACCACTGTTACCTGCCACATGTCGTAAGAAGCGACTAAGAGTTCGGCTTGTGTGAATATCACCCATAAAATCGCTAGATAGCTACAGAAACCCTGGCAGCCAGGAATATTCATGGCTTGTCACCCGAGGAAGGACCATGAAAGGAGGGACTCCTTGGCAGAAAATGGGAGATCTGGAAAAGTTCGTCTTGGATAGTCGGGCTTGGAAGGCCTTGGTTGTGGACTATGCCTCCTAGGGGCAAAGGGTGAAGAAGAAATATCCTCTTCGTGTCGATTATTTTATAAGAGCTTCCACAAGAGACTTCACTGTTAGCCGTTCTGCTGCCTTTCTACCAACTGACTCCCACGTCAGGCCACACTCCTTCAACTCTCTCTCCGTTCTCCCCTGTTTCTTGGGCATCCATGCCTTCTCTTCCATCCGCTCTATCATTTGAAGAGCTGTCCTAGCCAATGCCCCCACTGTATACGACAGCACATACATGTCCAAACCATCTCATCTTCATCTCTTAATGATGGTCTCGGATACTACAGTCTGTTGCATTCAAAAACTCCTCGTTTGTTATGGTATTTGGCCAGAAGATTTTGCAATTTCTTTTTAAACATTTATTCTAGGAGAAATGTCTCAACATCATAATTGAATTTGGGTAATTATTTGAAATTTTTGGACACTACAGCAAATGTTCTTTAACTTTCTTTTTTTTTTAGGATGTATATATATATATATATGCATATACTGCCTTTGTCTTTGGAAAGTCGGTGTAGTATTTGCTGACGACTTCTGAGTTTGCGCTGGTCTCTCTTGACTTTCAAGCTCATCCTAAGTCTCTCATGGCTTACTTTCCATGTTGTGTTTGTTAGAGCCAAAGCAAGGATAAGTGTCCTCTCCATTTACGGCTAGCCTGGGCAGCTGATATAGAGAATGCGCTGGTCCATTTGCAGAAACCCCCTCTCTACTCTACTGTTTCATCCAGTAAAGACAAAGTTCATATGTTTGAAAGTCAGGCGGGGTTTGTCCCAGAAGGTGATGCATATACCCATCCCAACTGTCTCAAGTTCTTCCCTCACAATCCTGTAATCAAAGTATCTCCTCTAACTCCCACCTTGTGCCCAGCCCACAACAGTGTAATTTCTCAGGAAGTTACTTCCTAGTGCACAGCCCCTCTCTGAAGCAATGGTTTAACAGTTGCAAAGATGGTACATCTACTGTCATATCATAGCAGATGAAACATCTGAGTCTGACAGTAGGTTTAACAGTTACAGATGGTACTGTCATATGAAGTAGATGAAACATCTGATCTGACAGTGAGTTTAACGATTTAGATGGTGCGCCGTCTACTGTCATATAGTAACAGATAAACATCTGATCTGACAATGGGATTTAGCAATTACAAATGCATTACTTTCTACTGTCATATGGTAGCAGATAAACATCTGATCTGGCAGTGGGATTTAACAGTTACAGATAGCCACCTTCTGCTGTCATATGGTAACAGATAGAAACATCTGATCTGACAGTGATTTAGCAGTTACAAAGTGGTACCATCTACTGTCACTATAGTAGCAGATATAGAAACATCTGATCTGACTTAGTGAAGTTGCTGGTTAGATCAGTACCTTCTACTGTCATATATTGGCGATAAAACATCTGATCCTGACAGTGAGTTTAACAATTTACAGATGGTACCATCTACTGTCGCTATAGTACTTAGATAAACATCTGATCGACAGTAAAGTTTAACGATTATAGATGGTACCTTCTACTGTCATATGGTAACGGAACACCACAAACACAGTTACCTAAAACCAATCTGAATGAATTATGTATTTGTATACTTTTCGAATTACTGTAAATATATTTGTATATAAGTAAAAACTCTAATAACAAACCGTCTTTGCCACTAGGCTCTCCACGCTTTCTCGTCACTCCACTTTCTACAAATTTCTTTACTCAACATGTGTGCAACTGACAGTTAGCTAATGCCTTTAACTTGTGCATATAGCTGTAGCTTTAAGAATATAAACATAGTTTGGGGCGTTGGAAGGTTGGACGTGTTTGTGTCCTTAGTTGCGCATCTTGTTTGTGTTGACTGAAACTGCCTTTAAAAGGGTGAAATGGTGATAAGCATTGCCTTATCATGCATTGGTTATTATAAGTAAGTGAGCAGTTTTATTACTCTGGATGCCGTGCGACGAAAGCGTGTATTGTCATGGAATGATTATGAATTACTGGATTTTGTCTAGACAGTTAATAAATGACCATTCAATTTGTCAATTTTGATGTATGCATTTCTTCTTCTTGAGCATTTCCATATGAAGCCACTGTCATACTCTGTGTAATTTGGCATGAATCTGAGCCCCTGCAGCTCAAATACAAATGCCTCAACCCCTCCTCCACTGCTATCATCCTATCTTCATCACATGCTATTAGCCCCTACCTCATCATCTACTAACATATACCTTTTAAATTTACAATGCCCCCTCATCCTCTCTTACTGCTCTGCCCTAGGGTTTTGGATTGTTTGCCATCAGTCATTTGCAACCTTGCTTTTTGATTTGCAGTGTGCATAAATTAATATGCTTGCAACATGTGCCGGGTTGCGGTGTTGCCTCAGTGTCCCTCTTACAGCATGCCTTTTAGGTTGCAGTGTTACCTCAGTCATCTCTTACAACATGCCTTTGGGTTGCAGTGTTACCTCCAGTCATCTCTTACAACATGCCTTTTAGAGTTGCAGTGTTACCTCAGTCATCTCTTTACAACATGCCTTTTTAAGTTTGCAGTGTTACCTCAGTCATCTCTTACAACATGCCTTTAAGTTGCAGTGTTACCTCAGTCATCTCTTTCCCAACTTTTTAGGTTGCAGTATTTACCTCAGTATCTCTTAGCATTTTGGGTTGCAGTGTTGCCTCCACAGTCTGTCTCTTACAGCTTGCTTTCCCAAGTTTGCAGTATTTACTCGTGTCTCTTACATGCTTTTAGGTGCCAGTCATTACCTCAGTCACCTCTTACAACATGCCTTTTAGATTGCAGTGGTACTATTCCTTTGAGAGCCCCGGCAACACATGGGCGCAGACAACGTTAAATATATAGACAATATTTCAAGCGGGCAGAAGATCCATTGTCTGCTCAGGATGCATAAGACAGACAAATATGTTCCACTCAATTCCAATTTTGTGCCTTTTCTTTCTACCTCAGCCTAGTGTTATGTATGTCTAGAACTTGGCTTCAAAAGTTCTCCATGGCCTCTTTTGTTCACTGTCCCTCCTGGTATCACTGGGGTGCATGTCTTGACTTGTCTTTCTTTCTCATCCTGAGACATGTCCCGTCTTGCTCTTTTGGATCTTTTGTAACAGTCTGTGCCCAGCCTGGACTCACAGAGAGCAAAGAATAATGCCTGCGACCTAAAAGGTACATGTGCGTGAGGTGGCGAGAGCTGAGGTCTAGAAGCTCACAAGTAATTAAAAGTGCAGCAGAAATCGGATGCTTTGGCCTACTTGTATAGGTATAGCTGGCACAATGTACAATGCTCTTAGGCTCAGATTACATGCAAATCACAAAGAGTTGTTTGTTTCAAGTGAAACCGATATGGAATGTTCGAAGAAGTATCTCTTATGTCTTCTGGGCAGTTGGTTCTTAGAGTCTGCTGTTGCTTGATTGGACTATCATCATTGCACTTTGGTCTCGATCTCTCCAAAATCTCAGCTGCAAATACTCTCAGCTCCACCTACAAATCATCTCTTAATACATTAAAATATTAATCTTATCTATGTATTCATAAAGTCTTCCCCTCGAATCTCTTTGCCAAGAAAATACAACACATGTCCATTCTTCTTCTTCAACAATCTCTGGTCATGCGCTTAATTACTGTGGATAAAAACTGGGCAGTCAGCTTCAGGACTGTCAGGTTTCCCAAAGCATGGTTGCCTGGGTCTCGGCTGGATGCTTGGCCTGTGGTTTGCTTCTCAGCTCACCCAGGAGAGGACAGTCTTACAGGACATGATCTAGTGTATCCATTAGCCCGTTTTATTCTTTAGATATAATATATCCAACGAGTTTAAGGGGACTCTGGAATCTTTTCGTTAGCTGTAATGTAGAACCCTTATTACAATTTTGAGATATTATGACTTAAAAGTAAAGTTTAGTTTTCAAAAATATGCCAATGCGTGCCATGAAACAATAAAAAATGGCCACCAAACACAAAATTTCAAATCCCTAAGGCTCTGAATGTAATGAATATAAATGAATTCATTTTCCCTACTCTAAGGTGAAACCCAATTGTAATATCTAAATATTACACATGCTTTGGGATATATTACCCAGTGGATTGCAGGCCCAAATTTGGGGTGTAAGAATGAACCACTATTTACCTGCCACACATGTCGTAAGAAGGCGACTAAGGAGGTTGGCTGAAATCGGATACGTGTCCTAAATATGTAGAAATCTATACGTTGGAGGCCTGAAACAATGTGGCTTATTATACTACACGTTCTTAGCAAAGATCAAACATATCACAAAAGTGATTAAAGTTAATTTGTAAATGAAGCATAAGAGAGGAGAAGGGATGTATTGAAGTATTGCATTTTAGTAAATTACAATCTTTCCCCATCCCCAGAAAAGAAGTTTGGGCGTGAAGTGTGTTGTTTATTCTTTTGTTGCTGGGTGACTTGCAGTTATATCAAGCCTCTTGGTCCTTTAAGCTGATTGGTGATGTGAGTGGAGTCTGTAGTTTGATTTGCTTTTTCAGTGAAGATGGTGGAGTGTTTGGGCTGCTGTTGCACATTGTTCACATAAACTCATGCCTCTGTTCTGTTTATGTTCATCTGAGTTGCCATTCATTGGCCTTCTTAGAGGCAGGTAAAAAATCCCAGGCTGTCATCATCTATGCCATCAGCTTTCTGTAGCCTATCAATAATCCCTCTTCTCTAAGCCCTCTGCCATAAGCTATCTATGCCCTACCTTCCTTTCCACAAAAGTAAATGCTAATTATGTAGCTCAACATCACTTTCTCATCTCTCACTCTTTCTGGTTGGTTGGGACATGGTAAAGTAGTGCTGTAGCCAATGGGTGCCATGATTGTCTTGTTTGTTCCTGGCTTTGGCAGCCGTTGCTAATCGTCACTCTCTAGAATTGCAAAACGTCATGTCTCGTGATTTATGTATTTGCATTCTTCTTGTTAGCATAGTCTCAACTATTAAATAATCTAATTATACTACACTAACTATCTGGCTAACTGTCCATTCCTCCCGCTGCCATCTGGGAACTGCAGCACCCCCTGGAGACCTACTTCATCGCCCCGTGGCGAAATTCCTAAAAAAATCGCACAGGTAGTGTCAATAGGGTGATTAGAGTGGTAGAGCTGAAAGAACAAAGTCGCCTCACGTTTAAACGTGGCTCCACAACAACTAACTATAACAGCCAGCCATAATTACGAAGAAAGAAAATCCTGACGGGATCTCAGGAAGACCCAGTTGAGCGAGCTAAATGGGAACTAGTCACCGTCGTTGAGCGTGACTGCGTCCAACAGGTCATAGGTGACCATGGTGTGTAACAGCAAACCCTCTGTCTTGTGAAACCATGTAATAGGGAATTAATCAGCATGACACCATTGAAAGTGATCTGGAAAATATCGCTGTGACTCGGCATTTAACAGCATAACACTTGGCCAATGTGAGGTGGCTGCCACCCAGGGACATCATTCCTCACATGGGGTAGTATAGGTTTGATGGCAGCTTGCATCATTATGTCACTATCACTATGTCTTTCTTGCATGTCAGAGTCTATATGCTGTCTGAAATCTCAAGCAAAAACACAAGTTACAAAATCGAAAAGGAAAAAAACATATATATAACGTTAAGCACCCGTTTATATGTCCTCAACGAGTAATACCAACCAACCCCCAAACCCAGGGGAAATAATAAACTCCCAAAATTTAACATATGACCAATGAATGTGGTGAACAACATATATGATGCTTGAATTGCCAGCATCATATATTAATATTAACCAACCCCCAATCCCGGGAATAAATAATCCAAGAATCCAAAATGTGCTGAATTCGACATCATACCAACCTCCATATCTGCAAACAGGCAGTTGAAAGGATGTGTTTGTGCATCTGTCAACGGGCCTCGATATACACCATTGTCAGGTAACTCCAGGTAGTTTAATGTTTTCCATCGGCATCCTTGACCTCCAAATGTCACCGTTGTCAAATATCAAATAATTAATGTTGCCGTCAACTCCGCAACCTCATCATCAGCCATCAATATCAAATATTGCTTTACCATCAACATGCTCCGAAACCTCAAACTCTCCCACCATTATCAAATATCAAATAATTAATGTTGCCATCAACATCAACCGACCTCAAATATCCCCCACCATTATCAAATATCAAATAATTAAGTGAGAAGTGATATCAAATATCTCCCACCATTTGGGAACGACTAAAAATATCACGGCTACAACCTCTAATGCAAAGTAATCAATTAATCCTCCCAACAGCCGTTCTTATCCTCCCGTCTCAACATGAAACTGTCCAACAACCACATCAGAGTTATTTCGACCCCCATAAGTGTGTCAATCTGAGTGTCTGTGTTTGTGCCAGAATAATACCATTTTACTAGGTTTATCCTCAGAGAAGGGAACATAAGCATATAGCTTATAAATTATATTCATGAATTACTCAGAATTCTCCCATGCAGTGTGGCGTGGAATATCATCAGCCGGGAATTGGCTATATCGTGGCAGGACTATAACATAATAGCCCGATTGAACATCGGGTGTCTGTACTACTCGGTACTGTTGGGAATAAAAAGGGTTCTAATTTGACACCTGGTGAATCTGCAGCGTTTGCAACTCGTTTCCTGAGGTGTACAATTGACCAGAAATCGCCGCGTGGCGTCACCGTCATGATGACGCTTCCCCCACGGATATCTGGAGTGCGATGTCAATATTATCCGTGTACCATGACCATATGGCTGTCTTATCTTCTGCTCACCTCACCTGTCATAAACTCATAGAACTTCATCTCACCCGTAACAGGACGGGTTGGAAGACGTTGGGTTGAGCAGTTTTGTTTTTGATGATGTGAAATGGCAGTGCTTGTGGTGATTAAGTGTAGGCGCTCATGATTAGCGGATATGCATAATATGTATTGAACAACTGCATTCGTCCCTCCATTGGAACATTTTTGATCGAGTTGCATTTTTGTACATCAGAACCAAACGCTGGCTCCTGAATTTGACCAGATTTGACAATCATAGTTAGTGTTGCAGTTCCTATTTTGCTCATAATCTGTGCTCCAAAAGCATCTGTCGCCGTTTCTTGGCTATTATGTGTTGGTGCGGTTTGCCTTTTTATTAAACCTCCTAGAAATGTGTCACGAAAAATACTGTGCTCCTCCTTCCTCCTACTCACCTCCTCTCAGAATAAGTAGAAGCATTACCTTAACTACTCCGCCAGATATGAGCTATTCACCCAAGGTTGTGGAGCCGGTCTGGGGAGGGATCGATTTGGATCCCAGCAATCTTGAGGATCACTTTGGCATCCTGGGCAACAGGTTGTGTTCTAGCATGCTAATGTCCAAGTTACAGAGGCACCCTCCACTGCAACTTCCTGCAATGCAGGGCGGGCGTTGCGATAAGTCAATCCCATCCCTGGGATGGATTTGAAATTTGGATGGGTTAGGCGTGTGGACAACCTGGGAGTCCAGGATGGTCAGGCATGTGAATGAGCCTCCGGGAGCCACCGTCCTGATTACTCCGTACGTCCTGGTAGTACCTATACTCCCGCTTCCAGGAACTGGAGATGAAGGATATCTATCCCGCTGCTCGCGATGTGGTTTGGGAGAGGTCATGAGGTACAGGCTTGTAGGGTTGTGAATTTGGCGGGAGCCACTCAGGATGGCGCGCTTGCACGACCATGGGTGCCTGGAAGTGAAACGTGACATCCAGACACAATAACCATGATTTCGTGATTATCGTTGGGTAGGCTCTTTCTTGAAAAATTTAGAGCGAGTGTCAGAACGACCGAGTTACGAGTGAATCCGTCTCGAGAAACGTGTGTGCAGCTACATTTTCTTCATATCCGTCCTTGTATGACGGGTAACCGGGTGCCACGATGATCCGGGCTCTGATGTGTTGTCCCCATCGTGGTATGAAGGTAGTGCAAATTTTGTAGGTTTGAGGACAACTGCCCACCAGAAAGTCAAAGCAGGGATGGGATAGTATCAATCGTTGGTGGCTCTGATATTGTACCTAATTCTTAATTGAACTTCCCTTTGTGAGAACTGTTCTTGGGGAGGGCAAGATGTGATCCGAGCGTCCATGGGTCAATGCGAGTCAGATATATTGCAAGATTTTCCCTGGATACGGGAGGACATTTCTCAGAGATCACACATTCGTTTCCCGATAGTCGAGAATTTGGGTGAACCAAATTTCTTATAGATTCGCCTGTGTGGCTAAAGAAAATTTTGAGGACCTGCAGAAACCAGAAACCATCAGTTATTCACTTGTGAGACAAGTGAAGACGGGAGGTTTCCTTGTGCTGCCGGTGAGGCTGGAGACCCTAATACTGTCAATTCTGTCATAAACAAAAGTAGCTATTGATAGATGGAAAAGAGAACAAGTATGAAACAAATAGTCAATCGCCACTCTTTGAAAAGTCCTCACAAACAGCAGGCACAAATAAAAATTGTTCTGTAATTTCATCAAGAGATTCAGACATAGAGACAATCACTCTGCGCTCCACCTTATGGAACAAATGGGTCAAGTTAAAAAAATGCAAGGAAGCAACTTGTGAATTTACATATTAGGAACCCAAGTTTAAGAAAACAAACAATGCTCAATCAAAAAGTGAAAAAGAACAGGGAAATAATATCTGGTATATTCATCAAAAAATGAAGCATGTACGAAATAATAGTAATAGGCGGTTACTTAGGTAAGTGTGCTGACCATAGTGGTCAGTATCGAATAGTGAGGAGAAAATCAAGGTGGCCTAAGTCCACCTTTAGAGGAAATCGCCGATGATAATTTAAAAACAGGAGCTTAGGTTCAGGTTCGCCTGTACAAGGGCAGATGAATTAAATTATCTCCATCCGAAGTGACTCGTCTCGTCAACTCATAGTGAAGTCACTAAGAGTGAGTTCAATAATGAAGATATGACAATTACAGGATCAGCGGGAGTGTGCATATAAGCACGTGAAGGTATTAGTCTCAGTGAGCATTAACAAAGGAAGTAAGTAGAATCAAAGAGTAATTCAATACATATTAGTTAGAAATGCTTATAGGACAGATACTAAATTTTGAGCACGAATTATGAGCAAATAAAGAACTGCAACACTAACTAGCAGACATGAGAGAGACGCATTTTATATTGATGTTTGGGACCTTGGAAATGACAAAGTGGGTCATGTGTCGTTATCCTGTTGATTGTCGCAGCGGGGTGTTAAACCAATGTAGTTTTTGAGGCGATCTTCGATGGTTTGTGTGTTGTTATTTCTTGATTTTATTGCATGGTCATCAATGATCTGGTGTCTTCTTTTCTTTATCATTAACAGCCATTCATAAAAACTTGTCTGAACATAAACACTCTTGACATGCTTTAATAAGTGTGATATTATTCTTTAAGCCCTTGTGGGCAGTTTTCCTTGGGCTGCATTCAAGGTCTTGATTTAGAATCAGACCGTGCTGTTTTGTTCACAAGTGCAATTTTCCAGAATTTCAAGTTGTAGATGGGCACGCTGTGAAATGCTCTTATTCATCATCTCTCCTTCTATAGAAAAAATCCCCCATCTCATCACTCATCCTCCCATCATCCTGCCCCGACCCACCCCCACCTAGTCTCTATTTAACTTAAGCCGCTCATAAGTGACAAATTGCTTGTGGTTTTTTAAATGTAAAAACTACTTTTTGACAGCGTTTGACCAAAGGCTGTCAGCAGGTAATTATGGCAGGTGGTGGTCGCGTTGTGTCTTTTGTGACTGTTACTTTGATAGCCATTACCTGTTTGACAATTTGTCCATGGTTTTCTGCAGTCTCCCTATATCGTTATTTGAAAACATATCTGTTATTACAACATACAATTTAGGCAAATCTCTGAACATTTATTTAACAACGAGCAGATCATTCTGTGAAACAACATGTGGTGATGCTGGAAATGGATACAAGAATAGGTATATCTATTTACAGTAATATCAATGGCGATACACATATTAACCATATGATGATTGTGCAGATAAAGATGATGGCGATGACAAACATGAGTGTTCAAACTAATTAACAACTTTCTCTTCATCATACAACTGTCGATTATACATTATGCTATCAGTGCCGATCCTGGACACTGAATCAAATGATAGATGAAAACTAGGAGTATGAAGTCTCACGGAGAGGCCATTAGAATATCAGAAAGATATGAAATAGAAATAAGATATCAGGAAAATATTAGGTACAGCATCATGCTAGAAATTCATCAAGAAACAACAAATTAAATGGTTTAGACACAAAAGCAGATTATCCAGAACACTTGTGCTGAGAAAGCAATGTTGCTGTGATAAAGTGGATATAAAAGCAAAAGGCTGTCACACAAAGGTGGACCTCAGAGATGACAGAAAAAGCTCATTCTAGAAATATCTTCTTATTCTGACACTGTGTGACAAAACAGGATTCGATAAGAGAAAGAAGACTGTCGATGTCATCGTAAAATGATTTTAGATGCATATTGTGCATCTATCTTCACCTTGCGTTCTATCAGGCTGCCCACTTTGGAGCTTGACCTGAGTGCGGCCTACAAGGTAACAGGTTAGATTGCTCTCATTCTGCAATCATGCGGTGTGTAATCAACCAGGAACGTTCACGCTACCTCCATTATGACACAGATATGCTCAGCTGTCATAATGGATGGACATTTGTCTGCTCTGTGCCATTATGTATCACATTTTATCCATATAATGACTAGAAGTGGGTGTCTGTGACTTAGCGGTGGTGAGCTCGATCGTAAACCAGGTACCTGGTTCCATTCGCGGCAGAATTTGTTTCTGTGGATTTTCTGAACTGTGAAATGTACAAGTTCAAGCAATAGTGATACTAAAACATCATCATGTCATCTTAACTCTTCCCTATAGATATAACATCCTGTAAAGACTTACCAAAATTTAATTTTACAATGTCAAGCTACTAGTCTGCAAACACTAGAAACAGAGTGATTTATCACAAAAATTGTTCCACATCTGCCATGTTGGCAACTTGAAGCGATCACATCAAACAACTAACATTCTCTCTTTATCAATCTATTTAGCTAATGATCTTTCAATTTCACCATATCTATTTACAGCTGAAAAAGTGATTGATGCCTTCGAATGCAAGGAGACCACAAAAGATACTCAGAATACCATGGACAGAAAAGAGAATAAATGCCCATTTTGCAATAGCTTAACATTAAAGAAAGTAGTTGACAAAGAAGAGACACAATCAACTCCATAGCCACATATACAAAATTCAAGATTGGCAACTCAGAAATGTGTACAGGCACATCATACTGCAGAGCACATACTTCAGAACTGCCATAGATATGATATGAGGCAAACTCACTAGCCAATGAAACAACACTAGATATAAAACTACAGGCCTCTGTGTAGACTACAAACACTGAAGTTTTTACAGAAAACAACTTATTGAATATAGACAATATTTTAAGACAAAAGGAAGGATGAACAAGAAAAAAGAAATATATTGGACACAACATGATTCTCTGGAGATCATTCTGGGGAGCCTGATACCCGAACAGATAAGGAAAACCGGCGAGGAGAAGATGGGTGCAGGATGACATAGGCAGAGTTGGAAGTACGACATCAGTATAGGCACTGATAGTCTTTGGCTCAACTGTGGAACCCATAAACATATTATCAAAGCCTCCCCTTTAAACATCATATATCTTCTTCTCCTACTTAATTCGGCCACTATTTATTCCAAGCGTACTCATTTGGTAGTTGTTGTTGCGAGCAGACATGGTTGGTGTAGGCATGAACGTAAGACAGGGTGGTGGCGCAGTAAAGACAAGTTAGGAAGTTTGATGCGGTGGATCAGTTTGCCAAGGGTCTGCAGGCAGGATTAGGCTTCCATTGGCCAGGTTTCCGTGTGACTCCATTTCATAGCCGTAGAAATCTGTAAATTGTTGTACAAACTCGGCACTCCGTAGCTCCCACTTAATAATCTGGGGTCTCATGAAGGTGATGGGACCGTGGTTGGACAATGGCCGGGAGAGGACGGGCAGGGTTAAGTAGTGCGCAGGGCCCCCAATCAAGCATTCCTACAACCTCCACTCATCTGAATAAAAATACAAAGATACCTCAAAGCAACAACCTAATCCAACTACGTGAAACAAAATTCTCAGAAGCTATAAGGCAAGGGAAAAAGGCATTCCCCCTCGCGCCTGCCTGTAATAGATATATCCTCATCCACCTGTCCTCATCACCTCAGCTCAATTATTCCCTCAACACTTTCCCTGTCTCCCAGTAATTATATTGGACGTGCTGAGGCGGTTTTGTGGGCGACAGAGTACTTTGGTTGAGGCTGGGTTTGGCAACTTATGCGCTGGTGGCAAGGGTTGTTAAAAGCAGTAACTGTAACGTTTATTCGGGTGTGACATTGTTCATGGGAAATCTCGCCAACCCAACACTCAGAATTACATTACATACCTTGTCTGCTTATTAAAAGGTTTTCCCAAATGGCTGTGCCCATGATTGTATTGATTTTCTAGTTACGGTATCATACACCGCTGGTTATAGTAGAGGATGCAGTCAGAGAACAGAATGTGTTGTGTCACAGTTTTAGCGTATTGAGCCGTAATTTTGCACCTTTCAGTCCAACTTCAGCATAGTCATGTTTTGGGTTACCACATTAGTTTTCCCTTACCCCGATCCCCCAAACTTAGCCACACTTCTTGGTGGAGTCTTGGTCAGCTTTGTTCTTACACTGACCTGATGCTAGCAGTAATCAATTATTTGACTTCTAAGCCCATGCAGCTTGTATGCCAAGTCCCTCAAGAGTGACGGAGCGTCTGTCCCCATGATCTGATTAATCTGGCTCAAACAGTCAAAGAGTGTACCAATTTTATTACATTTTTTAAAATACATTAACAAACACTTCAAAATGAGAGAGATATCTGATAGTATCACATAAAGAGATACCGCTAAAACAAATCTTGTAAGAACGATTTTCTGGCCAACATTATGTTACCAGTGTCAAACATAGCATAAAACAGCAGCTAATGAGCAGAAAATCATGACAGAGATGAGGTACCGTAGAAGAGCTGCAGGAGTGACAAAGATACAAAATAAGAAATCAGAAGAAGACTGGATGTAAACCAGTCATGCAATTCATTAAAGAACAACAGATTAAATGGGCACCTGATGAATACCGTAGTATAAATTACCACAGTGAGCCACATTGAAAAAGTATAATGAGTACAGAGCAAGAGGAAAAACCACACAAAAGTTGGAGCAACAGCATTAAGAACAGCCTTAAGAAAATGAATAACAGCTTACAAAGTGCCTTAGAACAAGTAAACACAAGATCACTACATTCCCCCCAACACTTCTATTAAGAAGTAAATGGTGGAAGAGAAGATCCAAGGCCCAAAATGACTGATTTTGATTTCATAGTGAGCACAGTGATAAAATAGACAGAATCTGATGCAGAACTGGACTTTGATTAAAATGATGATGACTCAGAGGACGACCATGTAAACGATGGAATATTTGGCACTAAATTCCACTTTCACAAAGCAAATAAGGAGGCTCACCCAGGTGCCTCTTTTATCAACATGAGCTAAAGGCAAACTGGAATAGAGAGATCACAGATCAACAGGCGATAGCTCTTGGGGTACACTGACTAGTGAAGACACCCCACTTTAAAAATGGGGCATGATTTGTCACTGCTAGACTAAAAAACAAGCGGAAAATGGACAGAAAGGTAACATTTTTTAGACTGAACAGGATGTTGTAAAGAAAGTAAAACTGTAAGGACTATTCATGCACAAATGTCCTAATTGTATTGGTTGATTTGTTAACTTATCACCCAGAACAAAACATCATGCTGTGAAATAGTGTAGCAGTGGGACATACTTGGCTGAAAAAGTATGGCAAAGAAAGTGTTCAATATCTCAACTGGTTATGTAATAGTTAAAAACAAATTACTTGTGTAATCTGGATAATCTGGTCAATCACTAGTAACAACTGTTCTAAGGAGAAGATGGAGATATGTTGGGTATACCCTGAGACTTGACTTTTTCCTATCTGCTCCTCGTGGAGCATAGGGCCTCAACAGCTGTTTGCCACTTTCCCAGGTCTCTGGCTGTTTTCTTTATGGTCTCCCAGGATAGTTGAGCGCTCCTCAGTTCCTTTAAGAAGACTTCATCTCCAGGTCTGTTTAGGAAGCCCTCTTTTCCATTTTCCTTGTGGGCTCAACTCAAGCGCTTGTCTAGTGACATTCGACTGTGTCTTCCATAGGGTATGCCCAACCCATCACCCTTTTATCCTGTTCTAATCTTATCCACAGGTCTGTGTTTGTAACTCTATCATACCACCTCAGTTTGAGAATCCATGAGAAGACATTCGTTGACATAAGAAACAAATCATACCCTGAACAATTTTGGTGACCGCACTAGCCATGCGACTTTAAAATTTCCCTCAGGTTCATGTGTCCCCCTGATCTACACCACCTTCAAAAACAGTAACACAGGCAGTAAAGAAAGTTTTTTAAAACTTGAGCAGTCAAAAAGTGAATAACAATTAATTAACAATGTATGTTTTCAACGTGGTAGTTGATGAGTTGATGTTTTTAATTCCTTCTTCAAAACCATTTCACGTTTTAAACACTTATAAATTATTTCTGTCCAGCCAATCACAGCTTTCATAAAACAGATTTGGTGCGAGGCAACTTTGACGCAGACTTTCATCAATGGCAGTGGAGATGAAATGACCAGCGTCTAATAATTTATGGATGTCCACACCCTGGAGAAGATAATAGTAAAATAATAAAATACCTGCACATAAAAGATAGAACAAAAAAAGAGAATAACAAAATTTAATATTAGAATGTCATAGACTTTCAGAAAGCAATGGCAAACTACTGAAGGTATCTTCTTCTTGTCGATCGTTCTTTTTGGCGATTTGATCATTCTTATTGTGATATATAAACAGCCACACCAAGAACGGGTGTGATACGTCACATCTTCGACGCCTTTTGGGAGCTCTGGTGCTTATCCTTCGGCGATATGTCCGATTTCAACCAGTATTTACTGGGTTTGCTCTCGCAGCCTTTGGCTGTCCCCAGCTGACCTGCAAGGCAGCAGGTTACTGAAGGTATAAGTGGTGCCTAGAAAATCAACACTCTTTACTGTGTGTGATGGCGACATCCTGTAAAGGATATGCCACATTTTCATTTGATTGACTTTCTGCAATGTGTTACCTCAGAGTTGTCTACAAATCTTTCCATGACATTAAGAGTATTCATTGATTGATTTGGGGGAGGGGGAGTCTGTGGATAAGCCTTTGTCTTGCTCCGAAGATCATGCGTCAAATCGGGACTGCGCTGCTCTGTTCCTGGGTGCATTTTTTTCAGAGACCCTAGGATTGTTGCAGAAGTTACGAGTCATGCTTTGTGCAAATACTCCAGCAGCTAGCGTCCATTTCTGCAGAGAGGGCCAGCCATACGGAGTAAAACCGTGCAGTGAAGTAAATCTTCAGCTTTACTGATTGATTGACCATTAGCATTGTATCTCAGTGAAAAACCATATCCTTCTTACATAGGAAGATCTCATTGACAGTGCACAAACTCTGTATCACCAGCGAGGGTACCATATCCTTCTTACATAGGAAGATCTCATTGACAGTGCACAAACTCTGTATCACCAGCGAGGGTCCCTAACGTAATTTTGAAGATAGCAGAAAGAAATTTTGTAGGAATTTTATATTTAGAAAACAAATTTTGCCAGGAAGCGCTCTGCAGCCTACTCTTATCGATTTTCAATTGGCAAGAGTTCTTTATTGTTTTAACTTTAACATGGGACTCCATTTATTGTCTGTCTATGACAGACCAGGTACTGATGTCACCTACATTGAGATCAGAGATATCTGGACAAATATCCAGATCGCTCCAAGTGGGGAATGAACTGGGTACCTTTGGAGCAAGAGGAGTGCGAGCTTCTATGCCAGAGAGACCTCACATTAAGATTCAACTACATAAACTCTATTATCGGAGAATTAGACAACATACACTCTATTATCTGAAGATTAGACTATATAGATTCTATTATCTGAAGATTAGACTATATAGATTCTATTATCTGTAGATTAGACTATAGATTCTATTATCTGAAGATTAGACTATACAGATTCTGTTATCTGAAGATTAGACTATATAGATTCTATTATCTGAAGATTAGACTATATAGATTCTATTATCTGTAGATTAGACTATAGATTCTACTATCTGAAGATTAGACTATATAGATTCTATTATCTGAAGATTAGACTATATAGATTCTATTATCTGTAGATTAGACTATAGATTCTACTATCTGAAGATTAGACTATATAGATTCTATTATCTGAAGATTAGACTATATAGATTCTATTATCTGTAGATTAGACTATACAGACTCTATTATCTGAAGACTAGACTAATAGATTCTACTTGACTTTCTGAATATTAGACAAATAATAAAAAAAAATATATCAGTACCGTTTTGATTGCTAAACCATTCATCATGTACACGACATCTTCCGTGGATACATTTCCGCTGGCTCTTTAGCATATGGACATCCACCCAAACCCGTGCAGAGCTGTAAAAAACTTCACTCCCATCTACAAGATATGAAACAAATCAGGAAACAATTACCCAGCAAATATTTTAATAAACATCTATTCTATCTATATTCTCTGTGTTATGTTTTTAACACATGGCTTCCTCAAAAATGTCCATTGTTGGTTGTTCTGCTGCCTTTCTATTGATTGTTTTTCCATGTCAGGCCATAATTTTTTTAATACACATAATATGTCAATATTCTGGCATGAGTCAGCTCTGATGGCTTCCCTATGTTCAATTTGATCTGATACAATGTCACAGTGTAACTCCAGATATCACCATCATCATCAAGTGCTGTGCCAGCTGGTGTAGGCGATCATGGATCTCCTAACGGGCCATGAAGTCAGGCTATCCAACATTTTCTCTCTGTCTTCCTGTCTCGTCTACCCTTGATTTTACTGTCAACTCCAGATATACTGTTTCCAAACAGGTAATTCTGGGGTGAAGGCATGAGAGAGTGGATGCACTGGTGAGCAATGCTGCAATAGAGAACAAGCCTTCTATGGACAAAAGCGATATCATCAACGCTCTAAGAGAAAACATACGATATGAAGATTTCAACGCAGATAAAGGGTATTCTTTATCTCGGCATAAGTTATGCATACTGATAGGTACGGAAAGGCAGAAAACCATGAGAGAATCCCCAGTAGATACATCTATCGTCACAGAGTGAGATTTGTTAGTCTAAACACACTGAAATACATATTTAGGAGATCAAAGCAATTATGGACATGTCCGATGATCATCAAATGAACTCCAGATATGGTATTTTCTTCTTCACCTCCCTAGGGAAGCATAGGTCCGCAACCAAGGCCTTCCAAGCTTGCCATCCAAGGCCATCCTTTCCAGATCTCTTCACTCTCTCCCATTTTCTTGCATTCCGTCTCCAACTCCCGTCTCTAGGTGTTCCTGGGTCTTCCTCACCTCTATTGCCCTGGGGTTCCATCGAGAGCTTGTCTGTGATGCTGTATGGCTTTCCTCAGTGTCCTATCCATTACCACCTTCTGCTCCTTATCTCTTGTTCCACTTGTCATTGTCCTGTTCTATACCAAAATTTCCCCTGTTTGTAGCCCTGTCATACCATCGCAGATGAAGTATCCTGCACCGGCATCTATTGATGAATGTCTCCAACTTTTTAGTCTGCACCCTTTAGTTGTTCTCCATGTCTCCACTCCATATAGAAGGACAGCCTTGACATTTGAGTTAAATATCATTATCTTAGTTTTATTCCTGATCATTCTTGAACTCCATACGCCGGTGGTTACTAGGCCCAAATTTGGTGTGTAAAGAATAGAACCACTGTTACCTGCCACGCATGTCATAAGAGACACTAAGAAGGTTTGGCTGAAATCGGATGCATGTGTACGCCAGGGAATGCTAACCAAAACAAATGCTTGCAGAAAACGGATGCACCAGGCTGTAATGCGCATAACATGGTGCAACGACCCCTCACAATGAGGAATGGGATAACGATTCTACGGTCGCCAATCTGCCTCGGAGATTTAGCCACACATTAAGAATGTCAGACCTACCATCACGAGGGTGGCCAAAACTTACTGCTGGAAGAGTCGCACAAACGGGAAGCAGAAATCATAGGAATTATATCCTACAGAACTGCCCTAGTATGCAGACTTGAGAAGAAAGAGGTGCCCACTTACACTAGCGTCCAAGACAAACTGTATGGCATGGCTGATAATCTGAGGCAGACGGCTGCCTTTATTAGAGAATCCAAATCCCAATCTAGTGAGAATGCAGAAGAACTCCATATGCTCTTCAGAATGGCAAAGGCTGATCTTGAGATATGGTACTTTACAGTAGGAGTTTTCTTTGTAAGATCTTACAGTTACCCATCTGTACAAATTTGTCTCCTGTTGGATCATATGTATACACTTTGGCAGAACTTCATATGTGCCTGTCCTACATGACAACGGGCAGCAACATACTCGATTAGTGAAAACTACACAGATCAGAAGGAAGGTAAACAAACAAACAAACATGTAACTAAGCATTACAAACGAAAATGTTGAACATAGAAATTTAAGGTGAAACACAATCGCCTGTGTGGTGCCAGGCCCGCAAGGGAAGCAAATAATAGCACCACTGCAACCTACAATGCATATCGTAAGAGGCCCTAGGGATGCTACCCTAATAAATAAAAGCATTGCAGAAATTGGATGTGTGGCTACTTGTAGGTACATAACTGGCACAACATACAATTGCCCTTAGGCTCAGATCACATACAAATCACACAGAGAGGTTGACAACTGGTCGATATGGAATGTTCAAGAAGAAAATGAAAAAGGGGCTAAACACTGAACAAGTATCTTGTCTTATCATCTTATCTGTGTTGTGTGGAGTTGTAGTTTTCTATTTTGGCACCAGACGTGTTGCATGACCTGAGCCTACAAGTAGATCAGCACATCCAATTTCTGCAATGCTTTTATTTACTAGGTAGCTTTCCTAGATCATACATCAGTCGCCTTACAACACGCTTTGTAGGTCACAGTGCTACTATTGTTTGCTCTCCTTGGGGACCCTGGCAAAACACGTACACAGGTCCTACGCAAATATAGCGTACAAGATATATATATATATATATATATATATATATATATATATATATATATATATATATATATATATATATATATATATATATATGAATTTTCCTACCTGTAATGCAGCAAGGATGTTTGCAAAGCTTGGCATAGTATCATGACAGTGCACAGCTATCTGATCTATTGGGACTACTTTTGACACTACATCTAAGAGTTTCCCTCATAGCTCCTGGAGTTCCAACACCAATAGTATCGCCAAGGGAAATTTCATAACAGCCAATATCTAACAACTCTTTTAACTGAAAGTCAAAGATTTAAAGTGTTAGTATAAAAATATTTATTGATTTGACAGTAAGAATAGTGGTGACAGAGATGAAGTAGTTACACAAAATGCTGGGGAAACAAGGAGAAACGTTGAGAAATGAAGACATCAGGAAAAAAGTGGGTACAACATCAGTACTAAGCCTCATCAAGATATAAATTAAATGATATAAAGCCAAGGATTAACTTCATTGCACCGGTTTTACCTCAAATGGCTTGGTCCCTCTCCACAGAAATGGCAAGCCATCTGCTGAGAGTATTGCACAAAGCATGAACTCGAGTCCGCAACAATCCTAAGGGTCTCTGAAAAAAATACACCCGTGAACAGAATGTTGCAGTCTGGATTCAAACCCATGACCTTCAGGAAGTGATGACTTCACCACAGAGATCCCTACAAATTAAATGGTTCGCCAGGGAAACAGATAACCCCAGGCAGTGCGCCACCGGAGCAATGTTACTCAGATACAGTGGATAAAAGCAAAGCGACCGCACAAAAGGTGGACCTCCGAGATAACAGAAGCGACGAAAGACACTGTTTATGAAGCACACACAAAAACCAGTTCTAGAAATCTCTTCTTACCCTGAAGCTGTGAGACAAATCAGGACTGGAGAAAAGAAAGAAAGACAAGGCGCATAGAGAGGCTAAAGTATATCTAGGATATGTGTTTCTTTTTTCGACCTGATGCTGAAAGGTAAAACAGAATTAGAGAATAGATAGATAGATAGCTAATCTGCTTATGTGGCCAAACCATTGTTACCAGTGCCAAATTTAGCTTCTTGAAAGCAACACACCACAGAAAACTCATGTGTGAAATGAAATGCTTGAGAAAGGCAGTGGGGGTCACCAGGAAAGATAGACTATGAAATGAGGACATCAGAAGCAGAGTGGTCATAACTTCATGCACTGAATACATCGGCAGACAACACATGTAGTGGTTTTGACATTTAATGAGAATAAAATACAACCAACCACCAATAACAGCATACAATAAAAATAGATCTGGTACTAGAGCTAAGGGAAGACCAAGAAAAGATGGATAGACAATATCAAGACCACACTACATAAACACGAATATAACACAACATGGGCGACTCATCTGGCCCTAGAACCCAAATTAAAGCTCCAATCTCTACATTAACGAAGAGGGACAGCCAACCCATCTTCCACCTGGGACTAGACAATAGATAGATAGTGGTGGAAATCGTGTTGACAGTTTTTGTATAGATGTGTGCGTGTGAATATAAACTGTCTACTTTAGTAACTGTGTGTAGATAAATTTATAACTTTAGCAGACAGAGCACATAACGTGTCCCATTGGTAGATGTTCTTGCATATAAACTTGTTACTCTAGCTGTCTGTGCATAAAAACATGTTACTTTGTTGTTACTTTAGACATAAACTTGTTATTTTAGTTGTACTATACACATAAACTACTATTACTTTAACTGTAATGTCCACAAACTTCTGCTATACAAAATTTCCCACATCAAAATTTTGTATGGCTCATGTCCGAAGATCCTTTCTATTGCTCGTACGTATATCCTAGCATCTATTATAGACTGCATACATTCTGGCACATATTTTGTGTACAATATAATGAGTTGTACATGCCTTACCTCTGCAACTTTTTCTGGATCGACATCTCCTTCATATGGACACCCCAGCACACAAGACACATACCTGAAATTAGACAAAAAAAACTCTTTAATCTCTCTCTTTTCTCTTAACCGGATCGATCCGGAAACGAAAATCTCCGATTTTGTTTATATAGTAGTCCTTCCAAACACGAAAATACACTACTTTTTTACTGTCAGTTTGTAACTCGCTTACGCTATAACTAATCAACCAATTTTAGAACGGACTTCTGATCCGGGGATTTACTAACGGAACTACTTTCTTTTAGTCTCTGGACGTGCTACTGAAAGGTTCTGTATTTTATCTCCAATTTTGAATTCGCTGTAAAAAATTTCAAAATTTTCTGAAAATGGCTACTAATTATGACAACGATAGTGACAGCTCTGATATATCTTTTCACGGACATTTCATCGAGTTAGAAAAGGATACCCGTGTTATTGATGTGGAAAGTGACATAGATGTTCCTTTCTCTGATTCAGACCACGAGGCTTCAAGTTCTGATGAGGAGACCGTTATTTTGCGGTCTTTAACTGTGATCGTGGTGTGATGCCACCTCCCAGCTGAAGTCGAGCCATTGTCAAGACGTGGGCCTGTGCACGCTTAAAGGGAATGCTGATCCATTTGATTATTTTAGCCTGATAGTTAATGAGGACTTCTATCAGTTAGCTGTTGATCAGACCAACTTGATGCGCTCAACGTCAGGAAACTACCGGCAATGTTGACAAGTACTGGGTACCTGTAACGCCTTCTGAGATTCGTCTGTATATGCACATCAATATCTTGATGGGCATTGTTTTGCCACAGTACAAAATGTACTGGAGCACAGATGATCGATTGAATCAAGTAGGGTTTCAAAATGTATGTCGAGAAACAGATTTGCTAAAATTTCTCAGTACTTTCACCTGAATGATTCGAGAATCAGTTCCCAAAGGCCATAGGAACTACGACCCATTGTACAAAGTAAGACCTTCTCGAACATGGTGAAAAGGAACATAGCTTCATGTTATCGTCCTGGCAGAGATATTAGTGTTGATGAAGCTATGATTCCCTACACTGGTCGTCTTAACTTCAAACAGTATATCAAGGGTAGCCAACCTTGGGGATCAAGGTCTGGTGTGCAGCGGACTCGGTTACAGGTTACCTTCTAAACTTCGACGCTCATGTTGGTGCAGTTCATGATCCAATGCCATATGGATCAGCCATTATGTTGTTGCAAAGTAGGAGAACCTTACCCTTTACAAATATCATCATTTTTATTATGATAATTACTGCTTCTTACAGCTGGTGGATCTCCCCAACAAGAAGACCTACTCGTGCTCTACAATACGACCAAATCGGAAGGGCTGGCCAGCTGACTGTAAAGCAACTGCTACAAAGCGAATGCAGAAAGGTTCCGTTTTATACAGGCAACAGGGGAATATTGTGGCTACTGTCTGGAGGGACAAGAGAATTGTCAATTTGCTGAGCACCAATACTACGCCAGGAGAGACAACAGTATCACGTCGTGCCCCTGGTGGTAGACGGAGTTGCAGGTACCATCAACCGTGGCATCCTATAATAAGTCTATGGGTGGCATGGATAAGTTTGACCAGCTTTGCTCATATTACACTGTGGGAAGGAAGTCTGTTAAGTGGTGGAGATATCTCTTTAATTTTTCTTACAGACTTCCATCGAATAGCTGGATAATCTATTCCAATCCACACCAAAGGCTAAGGATATTGACTCACATAGATTTTAGGCTTCTCTCTGTGCATCACTGTGAAGGGCAACATTGTCAAAGAGGAGAGCTAACCCCCCTTTTGCCTACAAATGTACCAGTCACTGGCAATCAGACGGCGCACCGCCCTTATTCGCATGCCAGGCAAATGCAAATCTGTTTCTGGTGCCGCAACAGAAGCACCGATGGCAGCAAGAAACGCCCAGGGAAAGCGCAATGGTGTAACATTGCCAGATACATCTCTCGCAAAGCGAATGTTACTCCAAGTACCATTCCAGCCTGGATATATGACATTTGGTGAGTACACTGTCTTGAACTGTTGAGTCCAATTTTTTTTTTTTTCAAATTTTTTTCTTACCAACTTCTACTGCATTTTTCAATCATTCTTTTTTTTATGTATTCATTTTAATTTAGTTTCCTTTAAACTATGTCCATTTTCTTGTTCACTGACACAAATTTGAGTGTCCTAGGGTCAATAGTTTTTGTTATTAATTTTTAAAAACATGCTGTGGAATGTCAGTGGGTTATTTTCCTTTGCTGGGATTTGGGAAGTGATTTGGTGTAAAATGGTGTGGGGTCCAGAGGGTTAATTAAATTTTTCAGTTTTCAATGGTTGAATATAGGGTTACAATTTACTTGTAATATTTTATCTTCAATTTAACATTCATAACAGGACTTAAGCCTTGTCGGCGTCCCGTAGCTTAGCGGTAGTGAGCTCGATCACAACCCAAGAGGACCTGGTTCAAAGTCCTCTCCTGGCATTTTGGAAGCAAATTGTCCGCTGATTTTTTAAGAACTGTAAAAAATAGACCACACTGTTCAGAAACCAATGGCAAACTACTGAACTGTAAGTGGTGCCTAGAAAATCAATGACTGATTTACTGGGGTTGATGGCAACATCCTGTAAAGGATATGCCATAAATCTTTTTTTCAATAAGACTACCATGTAGCCCCATTATTAAGGCACCCAAACATCTCACCGAATGCTAAACAACAGATGATCAACATCATTTTCATGCCTACTCTGTGTTACCAGAGCCAAACATGGACAATTAGCATAAAAGGTGAAGGCTGCAGTAAAACTTTGAAAATAGCTAAACACGTAAACATAAAGTGCTAAGTTTAAAAATACATCAACAGTGACGAAAACAGACGTTTGATCAAAAGGCCTTTATCAAGCAAACATTCAAAGAATGACAGTTTCAGGAACACTACAAATGGGCGAATACTGTGAAACATAAACCTATCTAACGAAATCTGGAATAAAAACGAACAAGAATGAGTGCAACAAAACCAAAGTGGAAAAGAAGAGAAACAATATAGGATAAATGACATATATGGAGCAAACACACATATGTACAAGGCTACGAGATAAGACAGTACTAGACATAGGAAGTAATCGCTGAGTTCAAGAGGTCGCAGTGCCATAGAATGAAATAAGACGGCTCAGGGCATCGATTGATCATCGAGAACATGATCGATGGCTGTGACCTGGACATCGCCAACTCTGAATGCCAGCATCGCTGAAATGAGTGGACACAGGAGTCACAGAGCGTTGGCGAAACCGCAAGAGACTCAGTGACCGATTCGCCCAACACTTACGCGATATCGCCAACGCCTGTGACCACTCATTTCAACGATATGGCCATTCAGGAGTGCGATGTCCAGGCCACATGCCATCCGATCATGTTCCTCCGATGATCGAGTCATTCGCCTGAGAACCGTCTTATTTCATTCTATGGCACTTTACCTTCTGACTCAACGCATTACATTCCTATGCTTCTTAGTACTGTCTTATCTCGTGCCTGTTATCTATATGTGTGTTTGCTCCATATATGTGTCATTTATCCACTATATTGTTTATTGTTTCTCTTCTTTTTCCACTTTCGGTTTTTGTGTTGCACTCATTTCGTTGTTCGTTTTTATTCCCAGATTTTCATTAGATAGGTTATGTTTCCATGTAATCGCCCATTTGAGCGCTCGAAATCTCATTCTTGTTGTAATGTTTGCTTGATAAAGGCCTTTGGTCAAACGCTGTGTTATCGTCACTGTTGATGTATTTTGTAAAACTGTAGTATTTGTGTTTTCGTGTTTAACAATTAGATAGCAGAGTGCAAAATAACTGTATGTGAAATGTGATACCTATGAAAAGTTACGAACAACGCAAAAAGACAGTCACCAACATCAGCATAAGAAAGAAAGTTGGGACAGAACCTTATTTGAATTACATTGAAAAACAAAGAATGAAGTGGTTCTGCCACTTTAAATCTTTCACGCTGTGAGCACACTGCGCCACAGAGTTGTTTCCCTTTTAAGAAGTCTTTCTTCTTTGCGTCGTTTACGACCAATTTTAATCACGCTTGTGATATGTTTGATCTTTGCCAAGAACGTGTATACGTTGCACATTGGTTTGGTAGGCCCTAAACGCATAGACTTCTACACGTTAGGACACATGCATCCGATTTCAGGCAAACCTCCTTAGTCGCTCTACGACATCGTGGCAGGTAACAGTGGTTCTATTTTATACACCCAAATTTGGGCCGTAACCACTGCGATAGAAGTCTTTCTAGTTTTACTTCTACTGTTTTACTTCTACAACTTTTTAACCTTGTTATTCTATTAGGTTGTCCAGTTTTCTTCAATTTAGTATATAATAATATATATATATGTTTATTTATTGACGAGTGGTTAGGATTTTTTAAAATAATTTTTTAACCTCCTTGAATTAACTGTTTAAAATTGAGGGAATAACTCAGTGTGAAAGAGTTAATAGAATGCATCAAAACTCCACTGTATACGGAGTCTTCTACAATAGAACATCAGAAGAGAATATGAGAGGGAGACTACAGAATAGATGGATAGATGGCATAGCAGTAAAAAAAAGCACACAACAAAACCATCACCCAAGCCACTAGAGCAGCGTAAGACAAAAACAGAAAATCATGACACTGGACAACAAGACTCTGAGAAAATTTGTTGATGCCTTCTGATTCAAGGGGAGTTAAGAGAAGAATAAGTCCATAGAAGCATTAAGATACATGAGAAGCTCCACATCCCCCAATCTTAGAAGTGAAACAAGGATGGACCTATACATACCTGCACGAATGTTAGCCTTCTTTGCAGCCTCTGTTATCTCCTTGAATCTAAGAACAGACTCTTGTATAGAACAGTTGATGTTCTTTCTGTCAACAAATAAACATCAAAATAAGATTATTGGCAGAAGAGCAACTTAGAATTGCTTTACAGTCTCTGTCAATTCCTTGAATCCTTGTACAGACTAAAGGGTCTTCTTCTTCTTCTACAGCTTCATATTGACCACTTGTTAAACTACTATTTGTGATTTGTATGTGAGCTGAGACTAAGAGCGATTGTACACTGTGCCAGTTATGTCCCTTCAAGTAGGTCAAGCACATCTGATTTCTGCCATGCTTTTTATTTACTTGAGTAGCTTCCCTAGCCCCCTACCTCTGTTGCCTCTTACAACATGACTTGTAGATCGCAGTGTTACTATTTTTTTGCTCTCTAGAGCCCTGACAACACATGGGCGGTCTTATGTTTCAAAAGTACTCACTTCAGCTTCCTACTAGAAGCAATCAATTTTTTCCCCTGTGATCCCTAATCTCAATGTAGGTGAGATCAAGTTCCTAGTCCTATTGGAGATGGGGAAAAAAGTAGGTCCTGTGTTCTAATTTAGCAAGTAAGAGAACCATTGATAATGTAAAATCGATATGAGTAGGCTGGAAAGTCGCTTCCTGAGCAAGAACAAAAAATTAATAAAATATCCACACATTTTCACCATCCTAAAAACTCAACTGGGGACCCTTGCTGGTGCTTGAGTTTGTGCACTGTCGCAGAGATTTTCTGTGTTAGTAAGAGATTGGAGTCACATGGTTACACATAGAAGTGCACCGATGATGGTCCACAAATCAATCGCTTTAATAAGGTTCCCCCATACCAATTACCCATTCACACATGGGATTGGTTGGGGCCTCAGTGCGCAGTTGTTAGTGAACTGCCTCAGGCTAGTGGTCCGGTTAATTCCCACAGTGGGCATATAGTTTTTAGACTGACTCAGCCTCAATTACAAAAGAGCACTGGGAAGTAAAGGTAACTAGCGTGATATTGACCATATCACCCATCGTATGCTGACGATCAACAAAGACGGACCAACACTGATTACCTATACTATGTGCACAAAAAGGGTTCCTTTTCCTTTATGGTTAGGATCACAATCAAACAAGACAATTTAACACAACCAGC
>JADZMA010000672.1:0-31121 GCA_020796225.1 Arion vulgaris | reverse complement strand
AAGAGTGAAGTATGTCTTCTGTATTGTTAGTTTACTAGATTCATATACGAATAGTACAATCTGTAGGGAGAATTTACTCAGTGTACATTAGAAGTCTCAGTCCGCTCAGCTAATTATAAGTTCCCAACTTTTAAAGAAGCAAATTGTAATGGTCGCAGGAGCTACAAAATGTGATCTAACAGCTAATGACTTCAGAAAAATGATAGCAACTTAACAGCAGTGGAAGCATAGTATCAACACGTTTGCCTAGTGATCAAGTGGCGCAAAATGTCGTGTCGAGCGCACATTCTATCAACAGATCTCAGGTCCACACGATACGTGATTGGACTTCATGAAATCAAAATACTCTACTCACAAATCCTCTACACTCATGCTGCATTCTGGAGTTACTCCTGAGTATGATCCGAAAGGTGGAGGCCGGTTCGGTGCGCAGGCAATGGACTGAATCACCGCAGGCGTCAACAATTTGCAGAATTACACTTGTCTTTGTTCCGGGCACATGGGTGTCGTTGGCAACGAGAGAGCAGACAGACTGGCTGGCTCTGTCGCATATCAGACGGCCAGTCAATGGACAGAGCTGACATCGTGAACGCCTCAAGAGCGTGCGCAGAGAAGACCTTCATCTAAACCAATCCACGTCAACTACTAGATTGCGAGAACTGGGTTTGAAGATTGGTGTGGCAAGAAAAGAACGGTACAACAGGTATACGAAGTCGGCTCATCAATCAAAATAGAACTGGTACGGTCAGTCGCTGGATGCTGTTAGAGATATTACGAAGGAGATCGGAGCACCTATGGACATGTCCGGAGTGCAATGACGATATTCCAAACTGAAACTGAAAATCCTCTACTCGGCGATCTCAATTCCAAGTACATCTGAAGTCGGAATAAGGTTCTTCTGAATGGCGAGGACATTGGGATAAGAGAAACAAGCCTCCAAGAAAAAATTTTCAGATGTGCCATAATAAGCGTCATTACTACGTCTGAATTTCATAGAGGGAGAAAGATTTTTAACAAATAATTTCTGAGAATCAAATATTATTGATGGTGTTAATGATGTCATTGGTGGCTGTAGTGGAGTTAGCGGTAGCGTCTGCAACGACGGCTACGATGTTGTTGGTAATGCCACTTTGGTATCTATTTAGAATAGATGCTGACCCGCTGAGATTATTTGTATCCGCTTCTGCGTCTTCTTGGTACGTTTCATATCATCTAGCTTCCGCTGCCTTGACTACCCAGTTCTCAGATTCGGTGTTCAAATCCTGCTACAGTTCAGCTCTTTCCAGGTTGCAAACTCTTTCCAGTTGCGTGTATTCATGTAGAGCAGCTAAGCGCTCTATGTTTTCATCCTTTTTGGCGATGGAAATGAAAACCCACCAGTGGCGGCTCGTCATTAGGGCCAGTGAGGCTGGGCCCACCAAAAATAGGGTGCAACGTGATTTATTATTTTATACATTAAAATATATCCTAACCGAAACCATGATTTTTCCGAAATTTCTGTCTGGCCACACCAACAAAATTGATCACGAGCCGCCACTGGAACCCACATATCTTTTCTATCCATAAACCAGCTTACAACTGAAATAACAGGAGATGATTGTATTGTGTAATGAATGGTTAAAGTCACACAGATTTAGCAGCTATTATAGTATTGACGTAGACAAAGAACTTAGCACATGATTAATTTGCTTTGCTCCTGAATTCGAAATGTGCAGTGATCGTTTTCCGATGCAGGAACGTATCAGTTACATCAGCTGTATTCAGGTTTCTAACCGAGATTACGAACAGTAAGTTAACGGAGAATGAAACTAAAAGAATCAATGCGTAATGGTTAGTGCGTTTGATCTGTAGACATCTGGTTTCAAGATCAAATTCGATAGTGGGAAGGACTTTTTCCCAAACGTTATGACTCTCAGGTCGACCCAACCTAATAAGGAACCTGAAAAAGCCTATCCGCGTATCCCCTATATGCCACATGGTATGACAACTGGATAATTGTTTGTGAAATGTTTATTTCTAAATTGAAAATAAAATTTTCTAGAAAAATACTTTGGTAATATCTATGTTATTGATAATTTGTTCTTTCAGTTTTGAATATCTTCATTTCACTCCAGTCATGTTCATGGCTAGGTGCTCTGATCTCCTTCGATGCAGATCATTTGTTAGTGTCATGTTTTAGTTAATTTAGTTTTTCTGTTTTTCTGTTCTTGATAAAGGTCTTAAGCACCGAAACGTTGAGTGTTGTTTTTTCATATCTTATAATTAATTTTTCCTTCTTATGTAATACTGTATATACCAATCTTTGCTCTATCGCCGATCTCCTTCGCAATATCTCCAACATCGTCCAGCTACTAACAATACCAGGTCGATGTTGATTGATGAGTCGTCTCATATACCTGTTGTGCTGTTCTTTTCTGGTCACTTTAATCTTCAATCCAAGCTCTTGCAATCTAGCAGTTGACGTGAATTAGTTTAAATGAAAATCCTCTTTCCGGCCACACTCTATAAAGTTAGCTTTTTATAGGATTAAAGCTTTGTTAAACCTACACAAGCACGTTCAATTTCAGAGAACATCTTGTTTTGATTACATCAAGAAAGCATTAGCTCTACAAACAAGAAACATATAATTAACATCTCTCAGGTAATCCAAGATATTGTCTATGCTATTTGTACCATGCATCTCTCAGGTAATCCAAGATATTGTCTATGCTATTTGTACCATGCATCTCTCAGGTAATCCAAGATATTGTCTATGCTATTTGTACCATGCATCTCTCAGGTAATCCAAGATATTGTCTATGCTATTTGTACCATGTTTTCTCTTTAGACTTTGGTGTAATGTGTTCCTTGAGTAACTTTGATTTTCCTATCATTTGTTGTCGTTACAAACTGTCTTTACTGTCTGAGTACCGCTTTAAGTGAGCGTCTGTAACTCAAGCGGTAGTGAGCTCGATCACGAACCCAAGCGTACCTGGTTCAAACCTTACGGTGGGCAAGTTTGGAAGCAAATTCGTTTCGTGGGATTTTTACAAGGTAAAATAGACCTCACCGTTCATAAAGCAATGGCAAACTACTGAACGTATAAATCGGGCCTAGAAAATCAACGACTCGTTTACTATGGTTGATGGCAACGTCCTTAGGATATGCAACGATTTTTCAGTACCGCTTTTAGGGCGATGTAGGACAGGTGGACGTAAGCCTGAGAAATTTAATGACGCAGGCTAGTGCAGTAGATGCAAAGCTGTTCAGATTAGATCTTTTTCTTTAATGCCACAACAGAAAAAAATCTTATCCGTACCGTGATTGACATGGTCTCCTGCATATAAGCTGCATGCTCTAACCAATTCCTGCAGAGTTCCACTTTTTGTGAAATATACAAAATACACACTTCTTCCACAAAATCTTTCGTCTGGAAGTCATTAACTGTATTCTCTCTCTCTTGCCTTTTACCCCGGGTTGGGGCATAGGCCTCAACCAACTCATGCCAAGTCTTCCTATCTCTAGCTATCTCCTGTAGCTCCTTCAGCTCTTCTTTTATTGTTGATCTCCGCCTCCAAATCTCGTCTCCATGTATTTCTCGGCCTCCCTTCTTTCGCTGTCCCTGCAGGTTCCAGGCAAGGACCCTTCTTGTTATATTCCCTCCGGTTTTCGCAAAGTGTGTCCTATCCAGCGCCAAGGCTTTTTTTAACCTGTTCTTCACTGAATCTGTCTTGTTATCTCCATAAGTTCTCATTTGTGACCCTATCATACCATCTTATTCCTCTATTCTGCAGACACCAGTTGATGAATGTTTGCAATTTATGCGCTATTGTTTTAGTTGTTCTCATGTTTCTGACCCATACAGTAGAACTGCTTTAACATTAGAGTTAAATATCCTAATTTTGTTCTAGATTTGATTTCTTTGGACTTCAAATGTTTCAGTGCAATGAAAGCTCCTTCTTGCTTCTGTATTCTTATTTTAACATCTCTATCTGTTCCACCTCTTGTCTATGTTGCTCCAAATATGTAGATTCACCTCTTGAAGTGGATTTCCAGGATCGAGTTGTCGTTTTGGTTAATTCTCAATATCTTTGTCTTTCCTTAGAATGTTCAACCTCTAGTTGCTGGGACCTTTGATTCAATGTGTTTAGCTTATCCTGCATCTGATTTCGTGTATGTGACAGAAGGGCTATATCATCAGCGAAGTAGTCCAGATCATCTAGTTGCTCTGTCAGAGTCCATTGATTCCATTTCTGGATTAGTTACTGTGGTTTTCATAATCCAGTCTATTGTCAGTAAGAACAACAAAGGTGATAGAAGACATCCCTGACGCACTTCTGTTTCTATTCCGAAAGTATCTGTTAGTTTACCTTCATGAAGAACTCCTAATTTCATATCTGTATATGTTGCTTTATTAGGTTAATAATTTTCTGTGGGATTCCATAATGCCTCATTAATTTCCAAAGGGTTTTCCTATCAATACTGTCAAAAGCCTTCTCATAATCAACAAATCCGATATAAAGTGGGATTTCATTCAATACTTTGCTCTATTATTATACGTAATGTGGCTATCTGGTCAGCACAGGATCTATTTGGTCGGAAGCCTGCCTGTTCATCTCTTAGCTTTATATCGATGGCATCTCTCAGTCTCTCCAGGATGACTCTGCTTAGTATTAAGATGAGGTGAATGTGGAAGAATGCTGGCAGCAAGCCAAAAATATTTGGAATGAAACATGCACAGAGGTATTAGGAAAGAAGGAGCGGAATCATAAGGCATGGATAACTCCAGAAACTTTCAAGGAAATAGAAGAAAGGAAAAAGAGGAAAGCAGATTTAAATAATAGCAAAACTAGAACTGCCAAAGCCATTAACTGTATTACTTTGTTTACATTTTTGGTCGTCTTATTTACATCGTGTATTGTACACAAAAAGTGGTAGGAAAATGCAAAGTTACTCAAGGAACATATTACGTCAAAGTCTAAAGAAAACAAATGATTAAAATAAGATCAAATATCATAGATTCTCTGAGATTATCTAGTGGGCGTCTGTAGCTTAAGCTGAAGTGAGCTCGATCAGAACCAAGCCTACCTGGTTCAAACTCGTGCGGAAATTTGGAAGCAAATTCGTTTCTGTAGGATTTTTACGAATGTAAAGAGACCTCATCGTTCAGAAAGCAATGGCAAATTACTAAACATATAAGTGATGTCTAGAAAATCAACGAATTGTTTACTGTGGTTGATGGCTACGTCTTGCAAAGGATATGCCACGATTTTCATTTTCATTGTACACTACATCTGTTTTATTTTCAATTTTCATTATTTCGCTTGATAGAAAAATACGAACATCCCCGATCATAGAAAATGCAGACAGAAAATGAGAATCATTCAATGTTACAGATGATACTCATCAATGCTATGTGAGACGGAAGCGTTAATAATGTAAAACCAGCTGGAAAACTGAACCGATGCGGTCGAGGTATGATTAGACAGACGACGCTGGTAAATAACGGATCGAAAAAGGAAAATTAATAAAGTATTTCTGCAATATGTAAATGTCTTATTCTTCTTTACGTTCTATTCTTTACGACCAATTTTAATCTCTTTTGTGATATGTTTGATCTTTGCCAAGAACGTGTATATTCATTGCACATTGGTTTGGTAGGCCCCTAAACGCATAGACTTTTCACACGTTTAGGACACGTGCATCCGATTTCAGCCAAACCTCCTTAGTCACTTCTTACGACATGCGTGGCAGGTAACAGTGGTACATCAGCCGCCTCTCAAAAATGTACTATTTGTCCCACTCAACAAAAATATACTATTTGTCCCACTCAACAAAAATATACTATTTGTCCCACTCAACAAAAATATACTATTTGTCCCACTCAACAGAATTATTATTAATATATTTGTCCCTACTGTTATACGTTACAACAGTCTTACAAGCAATATCTTTCATACAGATCTATACTTGGTCAACTTGTTCAATATCTCCTAACGAATTGGGCCCGATATTTCTTCTCTCACTCAGTAAAGTTCGTTTAGGAACTCAACAATATATTCACATTTATCCCATGCACCAATATACTATTTTTCTACTTAACAATAAACTATTTCCCATGCAACAATGTATTATCTCCCTACGCAAACAATGTATTATCTCCCTACGCAACAATGAATTTCCCTACGCAACAATGTATTATCTCCTACGCAACAACACACTATTTTTCTAACTAACATACTGTTTTTCACTCAACAATATACTAACTTCCCACTCAACAATATACTAACTTCCCACTCAACAATATACTAACTTCCCACTCAACAATATACTAACTTCCCACTCAACAATATACTAACTTCCCACTCAACAATATACTAACTTCCCACTCAACAATATACTAACTTCCACTCAACAATATCTAACTTCCACTAACAATATACTAACTTCCCACTCAACAATATACTAACTCCCACTCAACAAATACTAACTTCCACTCAACATTACAATATTTTCACACGCTTATTCTTATTGCCTAATACAATAATAATAAAATTTCCTGCAGCCATTTCAGACCATATGGTATGAGATGTCTAGTAGCTTCATAGTTCTAGACCAAATAGTACAAGAGGTAGGAGAGTTAATTCCTTTCCTCGTGTGGAACGTCGAGTGTGGGATTGAACTCACAACCCTCTTGTGTTCGAGTCAATAAACGAACGCTTATGCACTACGCTAATCCGTCCCACACATTTAATGTCATTACTGCAGACTAGACAATTTCCTATCTCAGATTTCATTTTTTTTAAATAAATTATAACAATGAAAGAATAGGTTATCATGGCAAACAATAAAAGAGGTTATCAGGACCAGTAATCTCACAACAGAAATATATTTCATAATTCCTAGTCACGCTTGATCACAACTACACAGAACCCGATATCTTTTCTGACATTTCGCAATCATTCCAACGCATCGAAGAGCAACTAAGTAATTCTAGCAGAGTTTTGAATAAAATATGATTGTACCAGACCATAAATGTACTTGTTTTATTATGGACTACTACGCATTTTGTTGTAGAGTATTGATATCTGAAATTTCTGTTGCTGGATGGGTTTCACTAAGAGGAGGACTTATGAATATATTTTACTGCAGTAGTAATATCTTTGGTAGCGTCTGTGGCTTAGGGATAGTGACTCAGTCTATTAACCCCGACGTTCTGAGTTCGAATCACGCTGGGACAGTTTGGTTGTAAATTTGGTTGCAGATCTTACAAAGAACGATGGCACCACCGTTCAGAAAGCAATGAAACTAGTAATTGATATCCTTTAAGGACTTTGTCATCATCCTAGCTTTTATCGCTGTTTGTGATTTTTCTAGGCATTATTACGTTCAGTAGTTTGGGCAAACAAGATAAAGCAACCTAGAAAATCACAAATAGCATTAAAAACTAGTTGGTTCACAAAGTCCTGTAAAAGATATGCAATTAACTTTGTGTAATATGTCTGTAGCTTAAGTGGTAGTGAACTTGATCACAAACCCAAGTGTACCTAGTTCAAACTCTGCAGCAAGCAGATTGGAAGCAAATTTGATCGCGTTGAATTTTATGAACTGTAAAACACAGACCTCGCCGTTCAGAAAGCAACGGCAAACTATTGAACGTATAAGTAGCGCCTACAAAATCTGTGACTCGTTTTCTGTTGTTTGTGACTGGTCCTGTAAGGATATGCCACGATTTTCATTTCAGTAATATGTAATACATCTACCGACATGAGTGCCTAGAGAAGATATTTTTAAAAGGAATGGTTTCTAGAAGAAGAATGAGAGGAAGACCTAGAAGACGATGGGCGCAAGATGTCAATGACTATCTGAGAATGACAGCTTCTGACGTCGGCCAATTTACACAGAATAGAGAGTTTTTCGGGATTGCTGTCATGGGAGCCAAGTTCTGGAAGGTACAAGCTACTTGATGATGATGTGCAATACATATAGTATCAATACGCGTGCTGCGTAAGCGTTTGGCTATGGACAAGGACACAAGATGTTTGTGGTTCAATCTCACACACGAGGTTCTACACGTGATGAAAAGAATTGGTCATTCTACCTCCTGCACACTAGAGTCTAGAGATGTGAAGTGGTAGGCTTTTATACCTTAAGGTCTGAAAATGCAATGTATTTTATGTACATAAAATGTGCTAACATTACATACACATTTGATTGCGCTATGCCACTTTATAGAGGGTCTAAACTACCCCCTGCTATTAGATACACTATGTCGATCCACTGATAATGACCTACTGTTATAATGACCTACTGATATTATATCTATTATATCAACCCACTTCTATTAGATATACTAGGTCGACCCACTGCTATTAGATATACTAGGTCGACCCATTGCTATTAGATATACTAGGTCGACCCATTGCTATTAGATACTCTATCAACCCATTGATATTGTTTATATTACATCGATCCACTAATAGTAGATACATATGTCCACCTAATGATATTTTTAATATCATTCCACTGATATTTCTATTATGTCGACCCACTGATATTTCTATTATGTCGACCCACAGATATTAATCATATTCTATTGATCCATTTATATTATTTAAATTATATCAACCCACTGCTACTATTTCTATTTTGTCGACCCACTGCCATTATCTATATATATGTTGACCCACTGTTACTATTTATAGTATGCCTATGTATAGAGGTCTGGTCGAATGGGTAGAGCGCTTCCAGCAGGAGACCTGTGATCAATTCACCGTACGACCAGAGATTTTTTTCTGTTGTGAACATAAATGAAAAGTTCTAACATGAACATCTTCTGGCGACCACACAGCCATGAGGCCATTAAATTCATCACTCTGTCCCACCTGTCCTTCACCGCCCTAAAAGGGTACTAAAGCAGTATGACAGTTTTTATTTGATATATAAATCTGTCTATCTATTCTCTAATCTTGTTTTTTCTTTCAGCGTCCGGTCGAAATAAAAATATAGACACCTAGAGCGACCCTTGTCTTTCTTCTCCAGTCCTGAGTTGCCAAACAGTTCTAGGGTAAGAAAGATTTCAAGAACGGACTTTTGTGTACGCTTTAAAAACAGTGTCTTTCGTCGCCTCTATTATCTCTGATGTTATACAGGGTGTTCAAGATAAAAGTAGCCTCGTCACATGAGCAAATTATGACGTAGTACAGGTCAAGTCAGCAAGTCTTTGATGATGGTGTATAATTATGATGAGGGAAGGACGATGAACAAATGTGATGAAAGGGCGAGTAGCTCAGAACCGCTTAAATAGTAAACAGACATAACGCAATGCTTACCTGACAAAATTTTGATTTGTCAATAGGCTCTTTTATCTTGAACACCCTGTATAAATATCATGTACAAACGACAAAGTCAAACCAGTTTACATTCCTTTGACAATTTTCTCATTTTCGAGAAATTTACAAAATTACAACTTTCATGAACCCCAACATAAATCTCTTCCCCTGAACTATCAATCTAACTAGAACAAACATTCATTATGTACTAAATCAACAAGTCTTAGATCGTAACATCAATATTAGACAAACAGTTACTGTAAAAATATCTTCATGAATGTTTCTATTAGTTCTGTAGAAAGTTTATTTATAATTTGACAGATTTCAATCATATAAAAGTCTCAGTTCGTTGTTGATTTATTTTTTTAAGAATTTTCAATTTCTAAAATGTAATGAGTTGCAGAAGTCGGAACAAATTGGGTTGTTTGTCGATTTTTTTGTAAAGTTTCTGTTCCATATATATAGCTGAACATCAATTATAATGAAAGTAGCTCTTGACATATGTTCTCAGTTTATTTTTGTTTGCTTTGAATGTTTTAATGTCGTCGCCTGCTGTTTCTTGTTATAATTTTGGTGTCATTTTTATTTCATTTAAACATTTTATTTATCATCTCGTCCTTGCTTTTCTTTATTTTTCTTTACTTTTTATTAATATTCTTCTTTCCTTTTTCTTTCTTCGTTTTATGTTGATGGTACTCTTCTTCTATTTGTTCCTTTCTTTCTGTTCATTTGCATTGTTTATTGGTTGCTTTTATTCTCATACTTTTTAAAGTCTACATAGATGTGTCGGTGAGTTGATACATGCGGAACTCTTATGCATTCACTGTGCAGGTCATAAGGCGTATTGTTTACGTGAAAGAAGACATTGTTGGTAACGAGGGGAGGGATCTCTATGGCGAAGTGGTTAGAACTTTGTCTGTCGTTCTGGAAGCTGTGGGTCTGAATCCGGACTGAGTCACATGTGCAATTTTCGAGATTACTTAGAGATTGTGCTGGAACTAAGAAATTCGTGTGTGTGCAAAGCTATCGGCATTTCTACCGACATGGACGGGGAAGCTATCGGCATTTCTACCGACATGGGCGGAGAAGCTATCGGCATTTCTACCGACATGGACGGAGAAATATGGGGAAATTTTGTGCAATGTAGTCAGTACTTCGCCTTTAGACACATTCTTTTAGTCATTGTTGATTTTACTGCAACTACCAGTAGTCTGACTATGAATTTCATGACAGTAATTGAATGAATGGCGTAGCTGAAGTTACAAACTACTTTCACTTAGGCATACTTTCTTGATGACTCAATGGATATGCTCAGAAAAATCGAGACAAGCTGGGATGTAAGGCAATGGTTTAGAGCTAAGAGGAGATCTTGGCTAAAAAAAATGTTATTTGTCTGCTAGAGCAGGTAGCTGTAAAGTAGACTGAACGACCCGATAGACTTGCTGGTACAGCTACTATAGAAAGCTGACGATCAATCGACCAGATTAATATTCTGAATGCACTAACCAAAGAATATAAAACCAGATGTGTGTAGATACCCAAGAGCGCTAACCTAGAAGCCAAAGATGGAATAGTAAACCAGCACAGAATTGGTGTAACTTAATTGCACACACTTGAGCGACATCCTGAGAAAGAGATCGGCGCGCTTATGAACCAATACGTTGATGTACAATGATAGTGATTTGTCGACTAGGCTAAACTAGTATGGATGACATCAATCTTATGTGGGCAACGGATTCTTTGATCTAATCGATTGAGGACTTACACTTCAATGTTGATGATCGTAAACAAAATAAAATGTCAAATAATTATTTCAAAATCCAACTTAATTTACTTCATAAATCCTCGTAGAATGGTTTAGCTCGGGACAAAATATGTTTTTATAAATTAGCTGATTGTCGGGTCTGAACGTAGTGATATCATGATTTAAAAGATGAACAATTCAGTTCAGGAATAAAACGTTGTTTTTTTGTTTGTTTAATTTCTCCAATCCTGGTTTCACCTCACAGTCTCAGAATTAGAAATGATTTATAGAACAGGTTTTTGTGTGCATTATATAAACAGTGCTACAAATAAGAAAGAGAAAAGTGAGATATTTTGAATATATAAAAGACATGAAGGCTGGAGAAGACCATCATGGAAGGAGGCATACTGGCAAAAGAGAAGAACAGGAGACCACGAGAAGATGGATTCAGGATGTAACTGATGGTTTAAACATGACAGCTGCAGAGGCAGGACATCTGGCCTATGAGAGAGAGAAATTCGAAGGACTGTTGGGGTGGAAAAGCCTGCTCGGGACAAGCTTTTTTGATGATGATGATGATGATATAAACAGTGTTTTTTACCGCTTCTATTATTTTGGGGGTCTACTTTTTGCATGGACGGCCTTTTGATTTGTATCCACTGTATCGAAGTAACATTTCTTTGAGGCACACTATCGTTGTAATCTGCTTATGTGACGAACATTTAATTTGTTATGTCTTGATGAAGTTAAGAACTGATGTTGTACCCACTTTTTTCCTGATGTCTTCATTTCTAAACCTGTCTCTTCTGGGTACTCTCAGCATTTGCGTAGACACTTTATCTATGTCGTGAATTGTGTTGATGAAGGTGTGAATCTTATTTCATTAGACTTATTTACTTGCCCTCCGCAGTATACCCAGTTGGTTAATTGTCGCGATAACTTATCAAGCATTTACTTGCAAATGGGAAAAAATTGTGTCCAATTATACAAGATATCTATCTATCTATCTATCTTTCTATCTATCTATCTTTTATATATTGTCTGTTAATGTTATTCTTTCAGTGTTCAGGTATGCCAAGAGTTCAAAATGCCCATGAGTCCGCCTTGTATATATTAGTGCTTCCTACTGTCTCTGCAATTTTGCGCTACATGGTTTGCGTGGATAACCTTATCCTTTAAACCGTTGTATCTGAATAGTGTGCGTCTGTGGTATATTTCTGACGGTATTCATATGTTACATTGTTTCTAATATGTTGTATGTAGCACTTGTGTTGTTCCTACATTTCCGTAGTCTGTTATTTATCTCTGCCCAGCGTGTTCGTAGCGCGTTGGACGACGGTGACAAGCTCCTGTAAGTGCGGTTCAACTCCGGGGCTGGCAGAAAAGCCACAGTTTCTTCAGATTTACGGTGTTTGTGGCACTGAACAGAAGGGTTACGGTGTCCATGGCACGAGCTGAAAGAGCTGAAGGCTCAAGTGTTTCTGGATCAGCCAAAAAAGATCTTATCTCTCCTGTTCTCCTGCCATTTTTCGCATACCTTTCATCTCTGTTGATGTCATTTTTATTTTTCGTTTGCTGTAAGTGTTCAATTTTGATACTAATAGCCCAAAGCTATGATGTAAATCTATTGTAGAAGTCTCTGTTTGTGTGTACAGACACATTTTTGCAATTTAGTATCAGTGTAATTTGGCCGATGATTGTGTTTGCTTTGTTGCATCTTTGCTGTAGTTCGGTGTTGATTCATTTACTGATTTTTATTGAGCTTCCCAAATAGTTAAGTTTCTCACTTCTCCCAATTGATGATTTGCTATTCATAATATTGTTATTCTTTTCTACTCTCGATATTGTCATAACTTCAGGGTGTTTTTTTTCGAAGTTAATTTGCATGTTGTGATCTTCACATGTGCTATTTTGTTGTTGTTGGGCTTCTGTAAGTGTTCTTCTGTCGTTGCAATAATTACTTGATCATCTGCAAAAAACAGATATTCAAGAAGAATAGGGTTATATATGTACACGAAGATGACAAAGGATATCCATTCTCTACCTTAAGGTAGCAGGTAATAGACTAGACAGGTAGTTGATAGATGATAGAAGAAAGGTAAAGAGACTGGGAAAGATGCACACCAAATAATGAGCACCATAGTAAGGATATAGTGACTAGAATTAGTTTGATTTGACGTAGCGTGAGGACAGAAACTAATCACAGTATTGTTGGTCGAAACGTTGCTGTATATTGTCATTGTTTTTGTAATTTGTAAACTACAGTACTTTGTGATTATGTGTTTCGACAGAAATTAAGGACAAAAAAACAACAATATAACAACGAGAGAGACCGCGAGATAGGCAGACATACACTGTCATGTTCAGGTTCCTACAAACCAAGTTTGAATCCAATGACATGTGTCAGAAGTTATACTTGTTTCTGAGTACCCATCTTTATTACAACCCTTGCCGTCTGCCCAGCGTGTTCGTAGAGCGTTGGACTACGGGTGACTATCCCTCTGCGTGTGCGAGTTCAATTCCGCGGGATGGCAGAAAACCACAGATTCCCCAGATTTACGGTGTTCGTGGCACGGAACCGAAGGGTTGCGATGTCCATGACACCGAGCGGAAGAGCTGAAAAGCTCGGCTTCTGGATCGGAAGAAAAAAATTACATCCCTTCATACAAGAGACGCCCTACTATAACATCGTACACTTTTAATTAAAACCCCTTTATTACATATATTCAACACCTTAATCAAATAACATCAGTGTGCTGAAGTACCATTAATATAAACCCTTAGATTATCAAGCTCTATTTCTGCAGATTTATTTGACAAATATGTGTCCACTAAACTAAACTCTAGATATTGTCATTCCATATTTTCTATCATCAACATCTTTACTCCTTTTCTTATTCTTTGCGTTCGTTCTTTTTCCACTAATTTTAATCATTCTTTGTAATATGTTTGATCTTACAAGAACGTGTATACGTTGTAATATTGGTTTGTAGGCCCCTAAACGCATAGACTTCTACACGCTTAGGACACATGCATCCGATTTCATCCACACCTCCTTAGTCGCCTCTTACGACATGCACGGCAGGTAACAGTGGTTCTATTCTTTACACCCAAATTTGGGCCCCGGTAACCACTCAAGGAACATCTTTAATTATTGGGGAAAAAATTAAACGAATTAATGTTTCATATCATGAAGTATATTAGGAAATAATGGTGTTAGACCAGTATTTTTCAGTGACCATTAGACACAATGCGTGATGGGTAATATCACGCTGACCACTTTACATCCCAGTACTTTTTTGATACCAAATTGAGGCTGGGCCAAATTGATAGCACTTATGTTATCATCGGGGAAAAAATGTCTTTCGATTTGTGAAATTAAACACAGACTATGCAATCTTTTACTTTCACAAGATTTTCAAAAGTTGTCATAGCGAAGCCTAGCAGTGTTTCAAAAACATCTCAATTTGCATTTCTATTTTTTTTAAGTTTGAATAGCTTCAAAATGTTCAATTTCTTAATTTCTTTTTTTGCTTGTGTGCAAGACATACTACTTATTCTCTCCTCCTCGCAGAGCATAGAGCCTCAAAAAGATGTTCGCCACTCTTCTCGTCTCTGACTATTCTCTTTATGGTCTCCCAGGTGATTGAGCACCCTTTAGCACCTCAAGAAGACTTCTGTCTCCAGGTCTGTTTAGGCGTCGTCTTTCATTTTCCTTGCGGGTTCCACTCAAATGTTTGTCTGGACACTGACTGTGTCTTCTGTACTGTATGCCTGATCCATCGCCATTTTCTCCTTCTTGACAGGGTCACATGGGTTCATGTCCGTTCTTATTCTAAGTCTGTGTTCAAAACTGCAGTCGATTTATCTATTAAAGATAAAATAATACAGTTTGAAATAAAACAGTTTTACAGGTTATGTTAGACAGACAATGCACTTGTTTGGTAAGAGAAGCTCTGGGGACGGAGTATCCATTGGTCTAAAGGGTCTCAAGACGAAGAATTGATTACATTGCATCTGGTTTCATCCCGTACGGTTCGACCCCTCTTCGCAGAAATGACATGCCACCTGTCGAGATTAGTACCCAAAGCACAAACTCTGTCATTCCAGTAACAATCCTAGAAATCTCTTTGAAAACGCACCCAGGATGGTCCGATCGAGGCTACGCCCTTCGGATCGCAAAGTTGCGTCTTAACCACCAAGCCACGAGATACGAAAGTACTTGTGAGACAAGCGAAGCTCTTGTGACCGAGTATTTACCAGTAAAAGTGGACAACTCTGCTTTGTCTAGAGATGGGCACTCACTTGTCTCAAACAACTTAGAAATGTTTGTCCAAGTCAGAGATTATGTTCTCCTTCTTGTGTCTGTGGAAGGCAAGGGGAACGTGTTGGGCAGCTGAACGTTGTTGGATTTATTAAGGAGATCTGAGCACCAATGGACATGTCCGGCGTGCATGATGATAGTCCCTGATAACTGATAACCGAATGCAGGGAGCGTGTTGGGCAGCTGAACGTTATTGGATTTATTAGGTGGAGATCTGAGCACCAATGGACATGTCCGGCGTGGGTATGATGATAGTCCTCGATAACTGATAACCGAAGGCAAGGGAGCGTTTGCAGCTGAACGTTGTTGATTTATTAGGAGATCTGAGCACCAATGGACATGTCCGGCGTGCTATGATGATAGTCCTCGATAACTGATAACCGAAGGCAAGGGAGCTGTAGGCAGCTGAACGTTGTTGGATTTATTAAGAGCGAGATCTGAGCACCAATGGACATGTCGCGGCTATGATGATAGTCCTTTTTACTTACTTACTTAATCCCATCATGCCTAGTGACACATGGGGCTTCAGAAAGGACTTTCCATGCTCTCCCGTCCCGTGCAACCTTCAGCGCAGAGCCCCACGTCAGAGATGCGGTGTCCAGTCCTCTTCCATCATGCGCCTCCATGTTGTCCGTGGTCTGCCTTTCTTTCTCTTTCCCTCTGGGGTCCAAGTGAGGGCTATCCTTGCAGGCATTTCTTGTCTCATTCTCATAACATGTCGGAGCCATTTCCATCTTCTCTTTTGAGTATGTCATTCATTGCCTCTTGTCTTGTGTCTTGGAGTAGTTGGTTATTGGATATTTTTACTGGCCAAAAGATTCCAAGATTCTATGAAGACAAGAGTGGTGGAAAACTGACAGCCTGCTAGTATTCTCCTTTGGTCATCCTCCAACACCTGATCCGTAGAGCAAAACTGGCAAAACAATGCTTTATAGAGTTTAAGCTTTGTGGTCCTATTGTAGATTTTGACTTCATACTGGTTTCATTCTGGCAAAAGCGGTTCTGGCCTTACTCAGACGTGATTTTATATCTTCCTCTGTGCCACCATTTAGTGTCAGTACGCTACCAAGATATGTAAACTGCTCAACCCTTTCCAGTGTTTGATTTTCTACCATTACTGGTTGTTGGATTTCACTGTTTGTCATAATTTTGTTTTTCCTGTGTTTGTTTTGAGGCCTACTGTCTTTGCGTGCTGTGAAGTATTGTACTTTTCTCTTGTATATGTTCATATTTGTGTGACACCAAGGCTATATCGTCTGCAAAGTCCAGGTCCTCAAGCATCTCGAAAAGGGTCCATCTTATTCCTCTTGGTGCTTGTTGTTTTATGGCATTTTTAGCACCCAGTCAATTGTAATACTAAACAAAAGAGAGGACATTACGCATCCCTGTCTTACACCAGATTTTACTGGGAATGTTTTGTTGGAATTCTTAGGTTGCAGGAGAAATCTTTATAGAAGAGGGCTATGATGTTGACAAGCTCTGCGGTACGCCGTATTGTCTCAGTATCTTCCATAGGCTGTCTCTGTGACGCTGTCGAATGCCTTTTCAAAATCATGAAGTTGATATATAAGTCCTTTGCCACTGCACATTGTTCTAAAATGTTACGCAGGGTAAATATATGTTCATTTGTTCTCTTCCTTTCCTAAATCCTGCTTGCTCCATTCCTAGACACTTGTCTACTGCTTCTTGTATTCGCATTATGACAATTTTGCAGAATATCTTACTTGGGATTGAAAGCAACGTGATTCCTCTCCAGTTATTGCAATCTGTTAGGTCTCCTTCGGGGATTTTCACCACAGTACCTAGTCCAACCTTAGGCAATTCTTCTTTCTCCCAGATATCTGCAAACAATGGCTCTAATGTTTGCAGCTAAGATGGGATCGATCTTGAAAAGCCTCGCTGCCATTTCATCATTTCCTGGCTTTGTTGTTTCTCAAGGATCCAATAGCTTTTACTATTTCTTGCTTTTCTGGCAATTTGAGGTTGATATCAATATCCTGTCGGCCGGTGGATATCCGGTGGATGTTCAGGATCAGGTCTGTTTAGCACATCTTCAAAGTTGGATGTCCATCTCATATCCTGCTCCTGCTCTGTTGTCAACAGCGTCCCAGACTGTTTCTGACTGGCATGTTATGGTTGTGTCTTTACCTCCGCATAATTGTTTGGTAATCTTGTACAGTGTGTGCAGATCATGCACTTTAGCAGCCTTTTCTGCTATTTCTGCTGTCTTTTCCATAAATTTTCTCTTGTCTGTTCTAGCACTTCTTTTACCATTTTGTTTAGTTCTGTATATTCTTTTCTTGCCTTATCTTTTGACGTTCTGATCTAATGCTATTGATGAGATTTTTTTTTCTCCTTTCGCTTTTGGATGTATTCTAAGGTCTGGCCACTTATCCACTTTTATGTTGTCCTTTACTGGTTCCATACACTCTGCTAACTATTTTATATGTGCCTTTGATCGCATTCCATTTTTCTTGGATACTTTCAGTTGGTGTTGTGTCTGACTGCTCTGACAGGATTTGAAATCTGTTCTTTAGTTCCACTTATATTTTGTAGCAATCTTCTGTCTTTTAATAGGTTAACATTAAGATTCTGTTCTTGTCTTGGCTTGTATATGTTTTCTTGAGTTTGAGCCTGATCATGGCAACGACAAGGGTGGTCGCTGCCTACGCAGTCTCTTTCACCTTTACATCAAGTAATGTCTTTCGCCATTTGCTGTTGATCAAAAGTGGTCTATCTGGTTTTCATCTCTTCCATTTGGGGATATCCATGTGCTTGTGTATGGTCCGTGTGGAACAATGTGCCTCCTATGATCAGTCTGTTTTCTAGACAAAATTGCTCAACATTTCTCCATTTTCATTTGCAGTAGCATCCCTCTTTCCCATTATTGCTTCTCTGTGTCTGTTATTGTTTCCAACTTTTGCGTTTAGGTCTCCCATTATGCACAAAATGTCCTGAGCTGGAACCTTGTCCACTATTTCTGTAACCTTCATATAAATGTGTTTTTGTCTCTTCTTCGGCTTCATTAGTGGGTGATAGCATTGAATGATAGTTAGCTTTCCTTGTTTCCCATTAAATCGGGCTTTCAACAATCTTTCATTAATCAGTGCCACTCTAGAGATGTTTATTCAATCCTTTCCTTATTAGTGCAACTCCTGCTGAATGATTCCCGTCGTCTCTTCCTGAGTATAAGATGGTTTCACCTGTTCTAGTTGTCGTCTGTCCGAAGCCTGTCCATCTACTTTCGCTGACCCCTAGAATGTGTAATTTATAGTGTTGCATCTCTTTACCACCTGTGATGTCTTTGTGGTCTCGAACATTGTTCTGACGTTCCAGAACTATTCTTAGTTTAGCTTTGACATCCAGAGACTTGAATTCCAGCATGGCTTTCCTTCGGCTTTCACCCATACTGTTCATGCTGACAGTGGTACTTTGTCTCAAGACCGCTGGACATCGAGAGCATTTTTTTCCTATTGAAGTTTCTGTAACATTTTTTCTTTTATGGGCAGAGTTTTAGCACTGCGCCCAACCGGCGTGCTATGATGATAGTCCTCTGATAACTGATAACCGAAGGCAAGGGGAGCGTGTTGGGCAGCTGAACGTTGTTGGATTTATTAAGGCGGACTGAGCACCAATGGAAGTCCGGCCCGATGATAGCCCCGATAACTGATAACCAAGGAAGGGAGCTTTTGGGGCTGAACGTTTTTGGGGTTTTAATTTGGGGAGATCTGAGCACCACGGAATGCCCGGCGTGTTGATGATAGTCCTCTGAAAGATAACCCCGGGGCGGGAGCTTTTGGGGCAGCGAAAATTTGTTGGTTTTATTAAGAGGATCTGAGCACCAATGGACGCCCGGGGGCCGGGATGATACCTGAAAAGATAACAAGGCAAGGGGAACCCATAGATTAGTTTCGCAAGAAAATGTATCCAAACAGATGAAATAACATGAAATCAGCTTTGGGAAAACATTTGTAGGAACCTGATGGTTTTCCCAGCCGGCACGGCACATGAAGATAAAATGATGAGACAGTGAAACGTCAAGTAAGTAGAAAAGATAATAGATGAAATATCATTTTCTTTCAAAGAAGAATCGATGACAATTTTGGGGAAAAGAACACATCTCAACGTTTTCCCAATCTAAGATTTCAATTTTAGATTTACAGATAGATTACGATAAATATATTTGTCCTCGTAAAAACGGGAAATACAGAAAAAAACAAATACCCCAAGATGTGTATAGAATAATGAAAATGAGATCGAATAAAGGGAATTGTTTTTTAACAAGTAGAAATGAGAGTATCAAATTTTCGGGATGGGTCCACGCAGAAACAGATCCAGTTTTTTGAAAAAAAGACGAGACGAAAAAACCCAAAGTCCCAAACAACAAAAAAACAAAAATAAAAAAAAAGAGGGGCTATAAGAGGTAATTGAATTTTTATGTGAAACTTTAAGTTTTCCGTTTTCTTGTTGTTTTTCAACTCATCCAAGTCTATTTTCAAAGTTTTTTTGTTTGTTTGGTATAGATTGTTTCTATATAGCGAGGATGCCCCTTTCAACCAAGACAGAAAACGGGTTTCCCAAAAATTGGTTTATATATATATATATAAAAAACTGTCAGATCTATTTTTTTTTATTTCTTCGTTGGTTGCTTTTTCCCGTAAGCCATATATAGAAGTATCTTTTTTTATATAAAATTCTTTACCTGAGAGATATTTTCTAGAACTGCGGTTTGATTTTTAATCAACCAGAGGGAATTACCATTTAACAAATTTTTTTAGCTAAACCCAATTTTATCAAAGTCATACTTTCGGAAAGCTTCCAAAGTTTTGCCGCACCGCGCCATGCCAATCCTGAATTCCTTTGTCCAAAGGTTATAATGGATCTAAAGAGAAACATAGAGGGGTTCTTTTCGCGGGCAGGGAAAAAGCCCAGGTTCTAGTTTTAAAGGGTTTGGGACAAACCCGAAGGGTTAGATGTTTTGGCACCGAGCCGGGGGAAAAGCCCAGTTTCGGGATGGGAAATTTTTTTTTAAAAGAAAAACAAACACAAAGAACCTGTTTTATTTTTTGACGTCTATTTTTCCAAACTGTTAAACCACTTTTTTGAGTATTACCCTAAGGGGGATGGGGTTTTTTAGGCCGGTGGAAACCCACCCGACTTGACGTTTTTTATTTCCAGTGTAGCCCCGGGCCGCTACCTAGCCCTCTGACGACACCCCTTTGTAGGTCGCAGTGTTACTATTCTTGCCCCTTGCGACCCCCGGAAAAAATGGGACGACTTTCCTAATGAAAAGGAAAATCGTGATATCTTTACAAGGAAGAAAACCCGGGGGGTAAACGAGTTGTTGATTTTCGGGCATATTTTACGTTCAGTATTTTGATTGTTTTTGAACGGTGATGTCTATTTTCCCTTTTTTAAAACCCCCTGAAACGAATTTTTCCCAAGGGGCCCACCATGGAGAACCAGTACGCTTGGGGGATCGACTACTGCTTGAAAAGACGTTTACGCTTTCAAAGAAAAGTTTTGGAAAAATAAAATTTCCTTTTTGCCTCAGTTATAATATTATCATTTTTAACAAAAGATATATTTGATGATACTGATGTACTGTAGGCTGAATAAAACTTTTTTTTTTTCCAATCATGTTGCCTCACAGAGTTAACATAAAAGAGTTTTTTGAAGGGGTTTTTGGTGTTTGTAAAATATACGTACCGTTCAGAAAGCAATGTAACAGAACCAGGGTTTTCAAGAAAATTGAGCCCCTTTAAAACCCGAAAGGAAGGGGATTGAGTTGTTTTATTTATATTTAAACCGGTTCTGACTAGTCCCCCCTTTAAATTTGTTCATCGCCCTTCCTGCATAAATTACACACCGTCACAAAAATTTGACCTATATACGCAAATGAACCTTTATTTCCAACATATATGCGATTACCCATCAGGGGTTTTTGTTGAACCCCCTGTAAAAAGGGTAAATAAAAAATCAAACGATTGTTTATTTGGGGTTGAGGGGGACCCCCTGAAATGATATACCACGATTTTTTGTTCATAAAATATATTTTTTTTTCCGATCCAGAAGCACTTGAGTTTTTCGCTTTCGCCGGTGCCATGGACATCGTAATCTTTTTGGTTCGGTGCCACGAACCCCGTCAATTAATTGTTTTTTTGCCACCCCGGGGAATTGAACCTGCACACACAGGGGAAAGCCCCCGTAGTCCAACGCGCAGAACCCCGGGGGCAGACGGGCAACAGATGATTACAGAACTATATAGAACCAGTTCTTAATTTTAGCCAATCTTAATACCTTGTATTTTTCCCCCCCAACCCCGGGCTTTCATTTGTCTATGCGGTTATATTAAAAAATCGGTCAGGATAAAGGGAAAGACATTCAAACCCAAACCATGTCACCAGAATGTCAACAACATTACACAATAGCAACAAATGACTGGAATTGCAAGAAATTTGTTCTCTTTGACACGAGTTTTTGTAAAAGGATTTTTGATCAAGTTTTCCCGTTTTTGAAAATAAGGGGAAGTATTAAATTCTAGAAGGGAAAAAGCACGAAAATTATATTTATTGCACCCCAGCTGGAATTTTGTCGTTTTTAAAAAGAAGCCCATTCTAAGGAGTTTAAATACGAAATGTTTTTATGATAAATCACGTAATTTTATGTCGATTTTCTTTTTACCCGGAACGGGAAACAGTTGTAAACTGACGGAGATTGATGTAGAGGATTTGGGAAATAATTTATTGAAGATATAAGATTGATTTTGCCATTGTAAGATCAAGAAGACAATAACAAACGTTTGAAAGGTTTGGTTTTATGACTATAGACGTGTTTGGCCCGGAACTATTTGTAAAGGGGGGTTTTAAAATTTGATGACAATTTATGTTAATAAAAAATTTTAAATAGTTATTAGTTTTGTTTTGGTTTGTTGGTTAATTGTGGTTTTGACGGGTTTTTTTTGGGTGGGGATTTGGTTAAGGGGGGTTATGGTTTTACTTTTTTTGGGTTGGGTTGCTGGTTGGTGGTTGGTTGTTTGGGTTTAGTTGGCTGGCTGGTTGGCGGGGTTGGGGGGTTGGGCGGGGTTTTGTTTTTTTCGGTTGCTGGGGGTGCGGTTGGGGTTGGGGGGGTTGGTTGGGGGTTTTTTGGGCTCTGGGGGTTGGTTGGTTGCTTTGTTTGCGTTTGGGTTGGTTGGTTGGTTTTTTGTTGGGTTGGGGGGTTTGGGTTTGGTTGGTTTGTTGTTTGGTTGTTGTTGGGGTTTTTTTTGGTGCTTGCTTGGGTTGGTTGGTTGCTTGGCTTGTTTGTTTGGGTTGCTTGTTTGGGGTTTTTTTGGTGGTGGTTGTCTGGTGGTGGTTGTTTGCTGTTGGTTTGGGGGGTTGGGTTGTTGGGTTTGGGGGTTGTTGCTTTGGTTGGTTTGGTTTGGGTTTGGGGAGCTTGGAAAATAGGGGAAATAGACCAGATAAGGGACAGGGGAAAAATGCGGGGCAAAACCCTTTTTTTTATAAAACAAAACATTAAATACCTTCTTTTTAAAAAACTGGATATCAATTTTTACTTATTCACCATCTACCCCTACATTTTTAATATTTTGATACATATTAATTTTTTTTTAGATTTTTCATTTTTGTTTTAAATATCATTTACGATACCTATTTACATATATTTTACCATCTTTCTCCCTTGCCCCGGCCTTTATCGAGCAAAGAAAAAAAATAAGACGAGATATAAAATCGAACCCCCCTTGAGAAAAAATATATATACCCAGAAGAACCCAAAAATTTAAAAATGGCCAGGATGCTAAATAAGAATAAGAAAAAAAAAATTTTTAAAATGATGAGGGTTTGGGGGAATTTATAAGGGGGGGGGATTCGAAAAGAGGAAAAACCAGGAAAAAGATGGATCGGGAGGGTTTTGATTAAACAAACCAACGTCCATTAAAAGTCCCACCTCCCCCAGCCCCACCCCCAAAGTGGGGGCCTTATGGGCGAATGGTTAGGTTCGCCCTAGGGTCAAAGGTACCAGGTTGCCCACGTGAAGCCATTTCATTTTTTTTAAGGGAGCCCCTGATCTAGGGGTGAGATAGAGTTTTGTCTTATGGGGAGACGGACAAAAAATTAGGCCCAAAGTTCTTTTGAGCACAAAAAACCCTTTTGCAGTTAAAAAATCGACAAGTGGGCGGGAAAACGCTGATGCCCAAAATTCATTAGAAAAGATACAAAAAAATCTGCAAAAATTCACATCTTCTAAATTATATGATTACCCTGCAAGAACTTGACTGTCCAGATCTTCCAAGAAAAGATCAAGAATAGGGTAATCACCATGTAATGGAGGTTAAATAACAACAATCAATGTTGTTTATAATCAAAACCCCCAAAAGGAGTAACTTCCCCCGTTAACAAAAAGAAAACAAAATTTATTCCCGGCACTGTGAGATATTTATCTGGCAAAGCTTATCCGTCAACTAGCTTTTTGACATGGTAAAAGGTCAAAGAAATGTGATGAAAGCAAAAGTTTTTGTTTCCCCATTTTTGTCCTAGAGTTAAATTTTTTGGATTCAAAATTTGCATCCAGAGTTTAATTTTTTTTTAATGAATACCCCAGACGAGTCAAAGAAAATTTAGAATCATTGTTGTTAATGGGAAAATTTATAAAATTTTCTTTCTGAAATATCGGTTTTTTTTTTTGTTATAGGTAAATTTATAGGCAAACAGTTGGTATTTGAATTAGTTTAAAAAAAGATTTTTGGGGGGAAAAAATTTTAAAAGAAAAAGAAAAAAAAAAGAACACGGGGAATTAAGGGGGAAGGGGGATAAAGATGAAAGAGTAACCCCCGAGGCTTACCGGGCCCAAATTTGGGTGAAAGAAAGAACCACGTTACCTCCACCAGTTTGTAAGAGCGACTAAGGGAGGTTTGGGGTAAAATCGATACACGTGTCCAAAGGAGAAGTTATGTTTAGGGCCTAAACCAATGTGCAACGTATACAGTTTTGGCAAAGATCAAAATATAAAAAGGGGTTTTAAAAATTGGGTAAAGAACGAACGAAAAGAAAAAAAAGAAGAAGAAGAAAGAGAATTTAAAGAAATTTTTTATTAACCCCTTTTAGCCCAAATCCCCACATTTGATTTGGTTTTAATTTTTAAAGGTTCAAAAAAAATTTTTTACCAAAAGGTTTGTAAAAAGGTTTTGCCCATAGTGAGTTAATTTTTCTTTTTTTGAACATTTAACGACAAATATTTACAAAATTTTTAAACAAAAAGTTAATAAGAAAGAAAATATGAATACAAACGTTTCTTCTTCATCATCCGCAAGTCTGAATAAAAACCCTCCCTTTTTTACAAATTTTCGGAAAACAATTTTAAACTTAAATTTTTATTTTTTTTTGAGGGATTAGAGGATTTTTGTTCTGAGAGCAGAGGTGTTTTTGCAACCCTTCTTATGAGTGGTTGGGCAACTCGGGGGGGATTGTTTCCACCGTAACGGTTTTTGGGACCCCGCCTCCCAAGGCCAGAAACGCAATGGAAGTAAAAATGACGGGTTTGGGAAACCACTTTTGTTGACAGCCAATGAAAAATACGCCAAACTGTATTAAATATATAATGTGATAAAAAAAGGTCCCCCTTTTCCCAATAAGGGCTGTTGATAAGAAATGTTTAGATTGAAAAGAAAACTAACCTCCAAGACTTTGAGAACTGCAAAATTGTTTAAAACCATACCCCAAAGTTTTAGAACGCAAATAGTTTAAAATAATACTTTTAAGACGGTTTGAGAACTGAAAATTGTTTAAAAAAATAAGACCCCCAAGACGGTTTAGAACTGCAAAATTGTTTTAGAACTTGTACCATCTGAGGGCGGGTTGAGAACGCAAAATTGTTTTAAGAAAAGCTTTCGAGGGGGAGAAAAAACCACCCTTTAGTAAATTGGGCCTATGCAAATATTCAAATTTGCAAATTTAAATCAATTTTGAACCAGTTTTTTTAAAGCAAAACAAAATAATTTTAAAAAAAAAAAAATTTTTAATAAAACAATTGTGAGTAAATTTTATTAATAATGAGAATAAATTTTTATTTGTTTGACTAGCCAGTGGAATGATGACAAAAGAAACTGTGGGAAAAGTAAACATTATGAGGAAAAAAACCCCCAGGAAAAAAGGTTTGAACAAGAGAATATCCAGCACCAGATTATTAAATTTTTTAGCCAAGGATATGTATGATTTTTGTTTTTTTAAAGGGGGCAATTTTAAGTGTTTTTTAAAGGGCGACTTTGAGTTTTTGCTTTGTCTCCTTGCCCTTAAGCTCATCCCCAGCCTCTTATTATAAGATACGCACCCTTTTGTAATGTAGTTTTTCCCTAACCCTTTATCAGCTGTTTTTTTTCTCATTTGTTGGGAAACCTAAGGTTATTCATTGACGCCTTGCAGGTATCCTTTAATTGAGCAATGGTCCCTTTTTCCCCTTTCCCTTCCGAAAAATCAAAACAACACCTTTAGGGGATGCGACATTTTCCAACCTTTTTACATGTACTAGCCATTTTAGTGTTCTAATTTAGCAATTTTCGTACCACCGGAAATTTATAACTTTGGAACATCAAGATGTTATTTTTTCCTCCCTGCCTTTAGAGGTTCATATTTAGTTCCCCCCATGTCTTATAGGCTGTTCAAAGCCCTCCCCGCTTTAGTAGGGTGTTCTATTTAGTTCTCCAGCTTGAGAGGTTCAAATTTTGTCTCCTCCCATGCCTTGAGTAGGCTGTTTTATTTAGTTTCCCCCTGTCTTGAGTAGACTGTTTTATGTAGTCTCCCCTCATGCCTTGAGAGGGTTCATTTAGCCCCCCCTTGGGGCCTTTAGAGGCGTCATGCCCCGGGGGGTGGCCCCCCTGCCACTTTGGGGTTGACAGGGCAGCTTCCCGGAGGTGGTCCAATTCATCGGGGAGAAAAGGACAGGTTCTCCAGATTTACGGTGTTTTGGGGGCACCGCCGAAGGGTTGATTTCCCGGGAGAGTCGGGGCTGAAATTCGGCTTTTGGGTCGGAAAAAGTAAAAAAAATTACCCAATCAAAAGGTATCAAAATTTTTGAGTTTGATTGACATGTCAAACTTTGGAGATCGATGAAAAAGAAAAAAATTTTCCCTTTTTTTATCTTTCATGGTTGTCGAAGTGAAAGGATGAATTGTTTACCCTTTTTTAATCCCCTTGTGACTTTTAAACTCTCCCGTTTCGAGTTGTTTTTTAAAATTTTAGTAAAAATTCCCTTTATAATTAAAAGAGAAATGCCTCAGTTTTTAAGTCCCCTTGTCTACTTTTTTTTTTATAGTGTCCCTATCTTTTCATCCTAATATCTTTAGGAATTTCGTCCCCCTCCAGAAGACAAAGATTATAGAGGTGTCGTAGGGGGTCATTCTTGTTTTTTTGAGGATTTCTGCAGGAACATGTCTAGTCTTGATGCCGATATTTGCGTTTGTTGATTGTTTTGAGTTTACAAATCATGTAAAATGGCAACATTTAAAAAATTTTGAAACTTAATCTGATATCATCTAGAGCTTGTCATACCTTCAACCTTCAAAGGTTTCAAAATTTTTTATTCTTCCTCTTTTCCATCCCCTTTCCCAAATTCTTTCCATGTTTTGCCTATCCCTTATATCCGCCCCCGCCCCCTCTCCATTCTGTAGGTTCCCTACCCCCTTTCTTCGGGTTTAAAAAAAACCGTCTGCGATGCTTCCGGTCGGTCTTCTCAATGTATGTCCCATCCATCGCCAGCGCCCCTTCCGAGCCCCTACTGGTATCTGCTTTGCTGTTCTCGTCGAATTTATCGTACCAGCTCAATCCTCTATAAACAGCCAACAGAAGAAACCATTAAAAAGAAATTTGAAAAAAGAAGAAACAAAAAATCAACAATAATATTGTCTGCGCTTTCCCCGGGGGTTTATGGAATTTTGTCCATTCTGCCGTTAATTTAAATTTTCGTTAAAATTTTTAATGATGGCAAAAATTTGCAAAAGGACTATAGCTTATTACCGTCAAGAGCAAAATGAGTTGCCCTTTTTGATTGTATCCAGTATATTTTTTGTGGCTTGAATTGCCCATCCACTTGTCTTTTTTTTTCCCCCCTAGTACCGATCTTTTATGTTGCGTTATTGGTAAGTGGTTTTATTTTTTAATGTCCGAACCACTGCATTTGTTTTTTTCAAGTATTTTTGGGGATTAACTTATGCCCACTCTGCTTCTGCACTTATAACTTTAACAATATATTAAGTTAATTAAACATTTATAGAATCAATCAAGAAAAATTAAACAGAAAGAAATAAAAAAAAGTTGAGTCTTAATGAAATTATTAAACTGATTCGTCAACTGTTCCAAGTGTAGACACTTTCCAAAAAACCCATTAATTTTGCCACTTTTAATCCATTTACGAAGTCGTAAATATTAAAAATTCATTTCTTGGTTACCTACTTTAATTATTCATTGATCATTTTTTAAGTCTAAATTAACTAGTTTTTCTGCAGGTTTTTCTTTTCAATACAATTTTTCATATGAAATAAATGAACAAGATTAATTGTACAATGCAATCGACCCGGACTTTCTTTTGCGTAGGTCTGAGGTTTGAATGTCAAAAGAAATTTGAATTGTCTTTCCCAAAATTTTAGAATGATGTGTAAAGATGTTCTGCGTTTGAATTGATGGTTTTTTGGGTGGGGTTAAGAATTAGTAATGAATTGATTCATACAAATTTGTTTTAAAAAAACCATACAATATGTTGTTTTAAAAAAGCCCCCAAAATTGTGTTGGAAAAAACCACAAATTATGTTGCAAAAAAACCACAAAGCTAAAAAAACCATACAATTTGGGTTTAAAAAACCATAAATATTGTGTTTAAAAAACCCTACAATATTGGGCAGAAAAAAACCATAAAATTTGGGAGAAAATAACCATACAATATTGGGCAGTAAAAAACCATACAAATTGGGGCCCCTAAAAAAAAAACAAAGTTGGAAAAAACAACAAAATTTGATAAAATTACCATAACAAAGGTGAGAAATAACCATAAATATTGTGCTGGGAAAAAAACCATAAATATTTGGGCAGTAAAAAAACCATACAATAAGCTGCAGTAAAAAAAATAAAATATTGTGCTGCAGAAAAAACCCAAAAATTTGGGGAAAAAACCAAAAACTGGGGTTTTGATAATAATGGTTTTATATTAATAAAATATTCCTTTCTTACTGTTAAGTTACTTAGAGCCAAAAAATATACAATCTGAATATAAAATTCTTGCACTGTTCCCAAAAAAAAAACTGAAAATTTCACGGCACTCAGGCAATGTGTTCAGAATATTTATTGGAACGGATGGAAGGGTAAGATCTATTTGGGGCTTTTTGGGTCGGGGGTTCTGTGGGTTTTTTTCAAATTAAATTTAAACTACGTCAAGATGTATGGGAAGAATGAAAAAAAATTTTTTAAAGAAAAGATTTTATAAATAAACCACGAAGGATTGATTGTCTGGCCCAGACTTAGCTCTTTGTCCATCTCCAGAGAAATGACGTGGGGAAACTGTTTAATATGCTGTAGCTCCAGCAGCAAACTAGATATTTATGGTTGTTCAAACGTGAACACAAAACAGTGACCCCTTTACCCTGTAAAGATAAAAAGATAATAAAGAACATTTGGGGAAAATGATTGATATAATTTAATAGGGAGGTAAAATTGATAAATGTTTTTATATCCCCGGGGAAATGGGGGAGGGATTGGGTTTAAAAAATTTTGATTTCCCGATTGACTAAAATTTTTGATCCCATCGATATAAATTATCTTTTCCCCGAGTCGAATTAAGTTCACCTGAATGGGAGGGAAACTGATAAGAAAAAAAAAACCATCACAAAAAAAGTCAGGGGGCTATAGTATTTTTGACAACGCCTGAACCAAACGAGCAAAAATAGAAGAAAATAAATGCAAAACTTATTATATTTTTCTGAAATTAAAAACCATTACAATTATCTGAAAAAATATTTTACGCTTTTGTCAAACCTTTTATGTTGATGGTTTTTACCCAAAAATTAGTTTTCCCTTTATTTGACGCTGGGAATAATAAGAATCAAAAGAAATCATTTGATCATGTTGGTCCGCCATTTGACTGATTCTACAAATAAATAATTAATTACCCGTTGAAAATCAAATGAAAGTGGATAAGCCAAAAACAGAATTTAAATTTAATTTACAAAATTTAAAAAAAAAAGGTTTTATTAAAACCCAGAAAAAAAATTTTGACAAAAAGAGGAAAAAAGAAAATTTTAAAAAAAAAATTTTAATTTAACAAAAAAAATATTAAAGATATAAAATATATATATATTGAAAAAAAAAAAGAAATAAAGGGGTATAAAATAAAATATTGAATGTTGAAAAAAAAACAATATTAAAGATATAAAAAATATATATATTGAACATGCTGAAAAAAAGACAAAATTAAAGATATAAAAAAATATATATTGAAGGTTAACAAAAGAAATATTAAAGAATAAAAAAATATATATTGAACGTTGAAACAAAAGACAAATTTAAAAATATAAAAATATATATATTTAAGGGTTGAAACAAAAAACAATATTAAAGATATAAAATATATATATATTAACTTTGAAACAAAAGACAAAATTAAAGATATAAAAAAATATATATTAAGTGTTGAAACAAAAGACAATATTAAAGATATAAAAATATATATATTGAAATTTGAAAAAAAACAATATTAAAGATATAAAATATATATATTGAATGGGAAACAAAAGACAATATTAAAGAATAAAAATATAATAGAACTTTAAACAAAAAACAATATTAAAGATATAAAAAATATATTAAAGCGTTGAAAAAAGAAAATTTAAAAATATAAAATATATATATATTGAAGTTGGGGAAAAAAAGAAAATTAAAAATATAAAAAATATATTTCTTTTTTTTATTCCAACTACCATAACGACCACCTGATAAACCAACTTTGGGGTTTGTTTTATCTGAGCCAAAAGAGGGAGTGTGCAGGTTAGAGCCCAAAGAGACCACACCCCGATTTCTGGATGTTTTGATTTTCTTGGTAGCTTCCAGGTCCCATTATTTGCGCCTTTAGACATGCTTTGTAGGTCGAGTGGACTATTTTCCTTCGGGGCCCCCCCACCTATGGAGATATCAAAGCAGACATTTAACTGACAGGAAAATGTTCAAGAAAAGGGCGCCCTATGAAATTAAAGAATTAAAGATAGAACGAGAAAAAATGGGGGATATGAAAACCTGAAAAACTTAAAGATAGACACGAGAAAAAGGGCATCATAGAAAACTGAAACGAATTAACAGATAAACGAGAAATATTTGGGCTCATTTCCACGATATTGAACGAGTTTAGGATAAAAAAGGTACAGACAAATTTTGGGCCCTATTTTAATTTTAAAAAAGAAGAGGAATTCAAATAGACTAGAAAAAGGGCATCAGAAGAGGGGGAAAAAACTATGCACCGAATACATCAAAGACAACAAATGGTGATTTAATTTAATGAGAAAAAGAAATACAACCAACCACCAAAACAGCAAAAAAAGAGATCACAGATTAAAAGACCAAAAAAATGGATAAAAATACGCCTAAACAAAACACGGGTATGAAAAAAGAGGGATTATGGCCCCATAGAAAAAAAGTTTTCCCCTTTACGCTTTAAAAGCAAGAGGGGGCGACTTCCCCCCTGGGGAAAGACAATAGAGGGTTGAATTTTC
>JADZMA010000671.1:0-31139 GCA_020796225.1 Arion vulgaris | reverse complement strand
AAAAAGTAAATATATACTTTGGGTGCAGGGTCAGTGAGCTGTCACTGATCAAGATCCTACCACGCCTCCAAGTGGTGGCCGTGTACACACCAATGTCTCTAAACGAGTAGGATCAAGGAGAGCTACTTGGAATTGGTAGAAGGGTAGGTGTATACATGTCTGATATGAGATCTGATCGCAATATAGACGATGAGAATCTCAGCACATGCGCCTATACGTCTCTTCTGTCCAATAATGAGTCAAAGATGATTCATCATACAACAGACGAACGTGGTTGCTAGGGCACAAATTCGAGGTAAATAATAGAACCATCAATACCTACCACATGCCATGCTACGGCGAAAGGAAGTTTGGCTTGGGATTAGCTACCCATTAGTAAAACACTTATCTAGAAAAACCTCAACTAAGAGCATGAGAGCTTGCAAGGCCATGGTTAGCCTATGCCTTCTTTGTGGTGAGTGAGAAGAAGAAGAGAGAAGAAGAAAAATTTTGTATACATTTTACTTTTATTCTTCTCAAATAAAATGTGCTTGGGCAGCGACTTTCCAGCGCTCTCTTCTCGATTTTGAACTGCCAAGGTTTCTTTTACGTGCTCGAACACGGGACCTATGTTTTATCGTCCATCTCCGATAGGACTAGGAACGCAATCTCAGCTACACTGAGAGCAGAGATCTCTGGACAAATATCCGGATGTGTCGAGGAAGTGAACCGAGTACATTTGTAACGACAAGCGAGCACCTAGCCTCTACGCCACAGAGGGCTTTATTTTTTTATGAGAAATAATCAAAATTATTGTCTCTTTATAACTTTTGTGATATCAGAACGGGTGTTTCTAAGGGGGTGTGAGATAAAGTGCTCTCATAACGTATGCTGATATCAGAATGGGGTCTGTGGACGTGAAATAAAGTGCTCAGTCAACTTATGCTGGTATCAGAATGGGTGTCGCTTGGCGGGAGATATGGTTCTCACCTCTGTCTGTTCTTTCCTTATTTCAATATAGATCGAGTGCCAATTCTATCGGATATGACGAGTTCGCTTGAGCACGTAAAAGAACCATTGGCAGATGAAAATAGAAAAGACTAGTGCAAAGACCTACACGGGCAAAATTTATTAAAAAAATTAAAACAATGAAATTCCTACAACCATTGTCACCAGCCTCAAAATGACATTAGCGATCCTCGCTTGTGCTGCGAAGTTCCTTCTTGACACTGATATCCTTGCTGTGCGGAAGTTCGTTCATTGACGCTATATCCTCGCTTGTGCGCGTTCGTTCTATGACGCTGATATCCTCGCTTGTGCTGCAAGTTCGTCTCATGACGCTGATATCCTCGCTTGTGCGCAAGTTCCTTCTTGACACTGATATCCCTTGTGCGGCGAAGTTCGTTCATTGACGCTGTAAGAAAAATATTGGAGCAATCATATTTATTCGCTGAAGTGGAAATGATGAAGGTCCTATAAATCAATCAATAAACAGTCAAGTCTTCACGCAAATACAACCTGTTCAAGAAATCATTCTAATTTAGCTTATTTTGTCTGTTTAATTACTGTCGTAACATGTTAAAATATCACCTTCTTGATATACTGCCTTAAATTCAACTTACAAGGGTTAATATTCAGTGTAATTAATCTTTCAGATCAACATAATACGTTGTATCGTTGACATGTGGAGTCATTTTTAGTGTGATTTATTTTATTACAGCTCACAATAACCTGGTAATTTGACATCAGACAAACAAAGGAAAAATAAACATTGAATACTGTTTCAATAATGTAGTATATGTATAAAAAGTAAATTCAGTATATATATATGGAACTGCAGTAAACTATTTGATTGGCAAAACACGTAATTACAAAGTACTGTAGTTTTACAAATTACAAAAGGTGCTTAGAAGTAAAGAGGCGACGAAAAATAATACGAGTTTACATATTCACACCTTTTCTAGTGGAAAACTCATAACGAAACAAATGTTCTGTCCCTTTGGGAGGCCGAAATGTTCACTCTGCTGCCCTTGATGTATGACTAGTTCCATTCAAGAAGGTCTTTTCTCGCTCTCTCTCTCTCTCTATCTCTCTGAACTATCAATACTCTGAACCAAAAAATAGTCTGAAGAATTATGTTCACACAATATCACTAGGGTTCTTTACCTCCTACTGAGTCTAGTGACACATTTACTGGAAATACGGTTCTTGTAACTAATCAAGTCCCTCCTGTAAAAAAAAATGTGAGTGTGTTTGCTTGTTCTATGATCTCAAAATACATTCTATTTATCGTATGACATTTATCTTGTTTCCACTCGGTCATTGGCCTGTCAAAACTCCCAGGTGGAATCTACTTGTTGTAGGTGGAAAACCTCAGTCTAATGTTGTTCTTACCAGACAATCAACGAAGTGGTGGTTAAAAGTGAATATCATTAATTTAAACCAGGCTGCAGGGTAAAGAAAACAGGGTAAAGTTCAACTTCCTCATAACGAACAACTTTGCAACTATATATGCTCTATTATTGTAATACTTAAGTACTTAAGTTATTGTATTGCGTATATGGTTACCCTCGTTCCATTGTCACTACATGTCTAGTTTTCACCTCGATGTCTCCGCAAGATTATGAACATCAGTGGTACGACAAGATAACCAACTCTGAAGTACTACAACGCAATCTGCCTTCCATCATGGGCATGCTCAGCAGGCATGACGCTAGAGAAATATGACGAAGGAGTATTCTTTACCTTATTCAAACCCGCAGCAGGCAGTTTGGAAGCAAATTTGTTCTGTAGGTTTTACAAAAGATGAAAGTACTCATCATCGTTCAGAAAGCAATGGAAAACTACTCAACGTATAAGTGGTGCCTAGAATATCAACGACTCGTTTACTGTAGTTGATGGCTACGTCCTGTAAATGATATGCCACATCACCCATGTGGTGTATGGACCTGAGGAAGCAAAGAATAGTACCACTGCAAACTCAAGTCATGTCAAGAGACGACTGATTTAGGACCTAGGGAAGCTATCCAGTAAATAAAAAGCATCACAGAGATCGGATGTACTAGTTCACTTGTAGCATAACTGACATAACGTACAATCGCTCTTAGGCTCAGATCACATACAAATCACACAGAGTGGCTAACAAGTGGTCGATATGGAGCGTCTGAAGAAGAAGAAGGATATGCCAGATTTGCTAATTTTATTTTTACTTACTTACTTTTTATGTCAACTGTTACTAAAGTTTTATGTCAACTGTTACTTCAAGTTTTTATGTCAACTGTTACTTTCAAGTTTTTATGTCAACTGTTACTTAAGTTTTATGTCAACTGTTACTTAAGTTTTATGTCAACTGTTACTGTTTTTTGTCAACTGTTACTTAAGTTTTTATGTCAACTGTTACTAAGTTTTATGTCAACTGTTACTTAAGTTTTTGTCAACTGTTACTTTCAAGTTTTTATGGGCAACTGTTACTATGTTTTGTCAACTGTTACTTTCAGTTTTATGTCAACTGTTACTTTTTAAATTTTATGTCAACTGTTACTTTTACTTCGTTTTTATGTCAACTGTTACTTCAAGTTTTGTCAACCCGTTATTCGTTTTTATGTCAACGTTTCTTAAGCTTATGTCAACTGTTACTTCAAGTTTTTATGTCAACTGTTACTTAAGTTTTTATGTCAACTGTTACTGTTTTTATGTCAACTATTACTTCAAGTTTTTATGTCAACTGTTACTTACTTCAAGTTTTATGTCAACTGTTACTTTCAAGTTTTATGTCAACTGTCATTTTTACAAGTTTTATGTCAACTGTTACTTATAATTTTTTGTCAACTGTTACTTAAGTTTTATGTCAACTGTTATGTTTTTATGTCAACTGTTACTTTCAAGTTTTATGTCAACTGTTACTTTCAAGTTTTATGTCAACTGTTATTTACAAGTTTTATGCAACTGTTACTTAAGTTTTTATCAACTGTTACTTACAAGTTTTTATGTCAACTGTTACTTTCAAGTTTTTTCAACTGTTACTAAGTTTAGTCAACTGTCACTTTCAAGTTTTTATGTCAACTGTTACTAAAGTTTTATGTCAACTGTTACTTAAGTTTTGGGTCAACTGTCACTTTCGTTTTTATGTCAACTGTTACTAAAGTTTTTATGTCAACTGTTACTTAAGTTTTATGTCAACTGTTACTTTCAAGTTTTTGTCAACTGTTACTTAAGTTTTTATGTCAACTGTTACTTAAGTTTTATGTCAACTGTTACTTAAGTTTTGTCAACTGTTATTTCTTTATGTCAACTGTTACTTTAAGTTTGTCCACGAAACATTCAATACACATCTTTCCCAATAATACATATCTTATAACTGAATAAATTGCATAGTCTGTCCATTAATTCGTGAGCACGTTTGAAATTGATTTTCTCGAAAACTACCTTTTGGGATCTCAGTGATTTTTTGATGCAGCCTTAGAATAACCATGACGCTAAAAAAAAACCAACCAGTAGTCCATAGATGCTACGGATTTTGCACTTTCCCTTTGATCTTTATGACAATTGCAAATACGGGCTCAAATTTAGATTTTACAGTAATCCCAGAATTTGTCCATGTCAATTCTATTCATAGGTGTATCTCCATATTAACTTGATGGGTCAAGTAATTAAGGTGTTCCTTATGTGAAATCGTGAACTTGGATACAATATGCAACAGTTAGTCCTCTCCTTCGGTCACCATTAGACCCCAGGGTGTCTTAACTTCACCACAAATTGTATGAGGTAGACACTTGGATAGGGAAATGTAAGTTGTATTTCTCAGTCTGTAATCAAAATATGATTTGTATCACCCCGAATCTGACGATTCCATGAGGTTGAAAACTGTTCCTGCTGACAAATTGAATCCATCGGTGCCAGTACTCGTCTTCCTCCGAGAAATGTTCAACAAATTTTTCCAGAACTGCATGTCTATCATTGAGAGGACTCACGCCGGGAACTTCAACATCACACATTTTAAACGTCCTGTTCTGTTCGGCAACTTGTCTTTTACTTTAGCCCCAGACAAGCTCTATCGGATTGAGGTGAGATGATATGGAGGAGTCGCAAAGACGGGGCCGTATTCCGCAATGTTTTTGGGTCAATATGAAACCCCTTTTTGTCTTATTTGTCATCCTCACCAGGAAAACCGTTTCCAAATATGTCATCGAAGCTGACATTTTTTTAGCGCCCAAATCCTAATTTGATCTTTGTATTGATGCAGTTGGTACTTTGTCTTCCCGCTGATACTGCGGGATAGGGGTGCTATCCATTACCGCAGATGGTCTGTTTAGAATTTAAGAGATTTTCCATCCAGGCCAAAATTTTCCATTCATTTCTGTGTGGTAGTCCCTATCGTCGGTACTTTTTGATTGGAAAATAAGTCCAGCGTCATGGGCAAGACCTTTTTCACTGCTTCCTGCATGTGTTAGTATAATACGCTGGCCTTTGCTGTTTGGTATTTTTCTTTTTCGTTCACCGTCTACTGATTGCCATTCTTAGCATTGGTGGTGAGCATTGACCCAGGATTCGTCCAAATATACAATATCATAGCCTTGCCTCCGCTGCTCACGGATCTGTCTCAGGTATTTATTTGGCAGCAATTAAATGGCTTTTCACAATAATATTCCTGCCGCCATAGTTTTTCTGAAGGTGAGCCGGCGGCTCTTACTTTCCAAGAGTACTTTAAAAATGTCTATGCTGCAATCTGATTGCAGTTTTAATTTTTTTCCCTGAGAGTAATGTTGATTTGTCGCAAACATTTTCAAGAGCTCCTGTCTTCGAATCTATGTCAAAGTCGTCAATTTTTCTTTTCCTTCCTTGCTTGACATTAGTGCACTTTGTGTCCTGTTTAATCCATCGGGGGACTTTATTCAGACCAAGCGCCAGTTGTTTCGTTTCTCGGGGTTTGAATATCGCAATATAGATGACCTTTTAGTTTCCCCTCGAAGTGTTGGTATAGTAAAACTGAAACCCTTTTCTGCGTTGTTATAAATGTGCCCTTCAGACTCATTATGAATGTGATATCAATGTCAGTTTTGATAAGCCAACAAATATGATACAATAGCTTCAACAAATAGGAGAACACCTATAACTATAACGGTATCCCAATTATAACGTCATATGTTTTTCCGCTTCAAAGCGATATTAGGTACGGAATTCGTGAAATTGTGTTCCCACGATATTTCAATGTTACCATAATGTATTTTAGAACAACGCGTCTGTGTACCGTAGATCTGTTTATTGTGAAAATCCGGGGGGTTGATTTAAAATTTAAACCCGAAGAAGAAAATATTTCAAACTACATCAATTTTCTTGGAAAAATATTTCTAGCGTCATGGATATTCTATAGCTGCTTGCAAAAACTCACTGAGATCCAAACAGGTAGTTTTAAAAAATCAATTTCAAACGTGCTCACGAATTAATGGACAGACTATAGCACTGTTTACAGTCGAGAATATGATACTAAAATATGGATAAAAGAATGATTGAAACATGGTTTTTTTCATCGACTTCTAATGGTTGATTCGTGACTCGTAATAGCATCTCCTTATGGCTGAAACATGGAAGACAACAACAGAAATCACAAGAAAACCACATACCGTCATAAATGAATGTTTAGAGAATAGAGGGGCTGACTGTTCTGTGTTTATTGTGGGGGAAGATTACGAACGAGGAACTCAGAGAAAGAACTAAGGGTACCAGTGGAGAAAGAGCTAAAGATACGCTGCCGATGGATAGGGCAAATGGAGAAGACTCGACTGAAGCAGCAAGACAGGCGCTGTTTTGGAACCGAAGGGGAAGAAGAGTAGGGAAGGCCTAGACAGACCTGGGGGAAGAGAACTGGAGGCTGATATTAAAGGATAGGTAAAATGGAAAGAATGAAAGGATGCAAGAGAGAGAGGAAGAGCTGAAGAAGTTTGTTGAAGACGTGCCTGTTGGGGGGTTGAAAGGTGTAAAACAGCATCTCCTGATTTCTGGGAAAATAATGATCAATTGGATAAGCATGGGTTTAGTGTGGACCTGGGCACTAAGATACAGATCATTGATTACGTCCATCTTTCCCCCCAGGTAAGAATAACAAGGTTGGTGCTTTTTCGTACTGCCTGTAGTACGCTTTTCTAGGGGAAATGTAGGACAGGTGAGACAAGAGATGAAATGGTGCTCAAAACGTCAAAGTGTAGACAGGTGAGACGTGAGATGATGAAAGGGCCAACAACGTCAAAGTGTAGGACAGGTGGACAAGAGATGGGGAAAGTGTGCCAACAACGTCAAAGTGTAGGGCAGGTGAGACAAGAGATGATGAAAGTGGGCTCCCAAAGTCAACGTGTAGGACAGGTGCAACAAGAGATGATGAAAGTGGTGCTCAACAACGTCAAAGTGTAGGACAGTGAGACAAGAGATGATAAAGTGGTGCTCAACAACGTCAGTGTAGGGGCAGGTGAGACAAGAGATGATGAAAGGGTGCCACAACGTCAAAGTGAGGACAGGTGAGACAAGAGATGATGAAAGGGTGTCAACAACGTCCCAAAAGGGAGGACAGGGGGAGACAAAGATGATGAAAGGAAGCTCAAAACGTCAAAAGGGAGGACAGGTGCAACAAGAGGGTGATGGGAAAAGGGGGCTCAACAACGTCAAATAGGTAGGGCAGGTGCAACAAGAGATGATAAATGGGTGCCCAACAACGTCAAATAAATTGATCTTTCTCCTTCTTCGGTGATCAACTTTTCTATGCGACTACTCCGGTATGTGTCATAAACAGGGCGGTGCGCTTTAGGTCTTCACCGGTTTCATAGTTTATCTTGTATGCAGTGTTAATTTAGCACTTTTAGTGCCAGATATAGCACTATTTTTTGTGATCTAACACCCAAATTTAGATCTAGCACCAGCACCAAATCTAGCACTGAAAAAATTAGCACTTTAGCACTTCTTTTAGTTTGGTATATGAATCAGAAAATCGACCAAAAAAGACGAACAAGCACAGAAAATTTATTACAACGAGATCCGGTAATAAATTTTTCAGTGTGAGACAACTCTCTGAGAGGTCCGCGCGCGTTTGACTTAGAGTTGTTTCTCGAAAGGAGTTAATTCTTATTTTTCATGTTTGTTGGCCTACTAGCTCTGATATAACCAATAAAAGGTTCGCCTTAGGTTGAAAGAGGCGTGCCTGGCTTAAAGAGGTTTTAATCCTAATAAACAAACAAACAAACCAAGAAAATGGTTTACCTTGTTCAATCTTGTTTGACTTGCACCAGCTTCTGTATTTGCTCTCAGTTCATCAGTGACTGTTCTAAGTGCTATAATCATTTCCAAACCAACGGAGGACTGTTCAAATCATAAAGAGAATTCTCATTCAGCAATGAGTAAAGCTACACCACGTATTCAAAATTTCGGGAAAGAAATGGTTAAAATGGTTAAAGATCCTGCTTTTGCAAAGTGGCTACTTGAAGTACCAACTGATTCATCTAAAGCTCATTGAAGTATTGTAGAATGACATTTTAGCTAAGTATTTTTTTTTAGCAAGACATTGTGAAACAAAGAAACATAAACTTGCTAGTCCATGTCAAAGTGCTTCTCTTACAAGTTTCGTTGCGAAGAAAGATAATAAGATATCTAGACTTGAGGCCAATTTAGCAATGTTTATTTGCTGTCATTCATCATTTAATTCTTGTGATCACTTGGTAGACTTGTGCAAAAATACCATATCGGACAGAGAAATGGTAAATAGAGTTAGGATGCATCGTACAAAAGTGTGAAAATATTGTAAAGAATATCATTGCTCTTACTTCAAGAAAGATTTGACTACTGATCTTGGTAAAAATTATGTTTATTACTGGATGAATCAACTGAAAATCATTTAAACAAGTTATTGGGTATTGTTGTAATTTATTACAGTGAAACTCACAAGAAAGTAATTCATACATATCTTAATATGGTTTTACTAGACAAATGTAATGCAGATGCCATTGTAAATGCAGTCAAGAATGAATTAGATGAAAGAAATTAAGCATGAAAATTTGGCTATTGGCACTGACAACGCCAGTGTCATGGTAGGAAAAATAACGGTGTTTTCAAGAAGTTAAAGGGAAAGGGAATTCTAGATTAATCTTATTTAAATGTGTATGCTACTCCACAATTATCAGTGCCCCATGCTTGTGCTACATCATTGCTATCAAACTTAGAGTTTTAGTAAGTGGTTTTCTAAGAGTTCACTGAGACAAATTTTTTAATCAACTTTACAGAGCATTAATGATAAGGAACCACTGAAGATCTTAAATTCTTGTGCAACCAGGTGGTTAGCAATTGAACCAGCAATCAACAGAATTTTAAGCCAATGGGAAAGAATTGCAGACATTTCACTAGTGTTCTAATGAAAATGTTACATCGCCACTTTACTGTATGAAATGTATTGTGACCTCAGAATGAGTTATTTATATTATTTTGCATCCAATCTAAAACATGTTCAAGAAGTGAACAAACTTTTTGAATCAAATACTGCTGATAAAACAAATTGTTTTCTGATCTATCTCTTTCTTATTACGTCTATTTAAATGTTAGTACTCCAACAAGCAACATTGATCCTCTTGATCCTAACACTAACATTGAAGAATTTGATCCAAATCCACAGCTGGTTCTAGATTTGAGAAAAGACTTGGGGGAAATTTATAATTAGCCAACAAATTCAATCTTTTCAATAACTCACATCCGCAAAAGGAACAAAACTTTTGATTAGCCTGTACAAAGAGCTGCATAATCGTCTGCCAGAAAACATTGATATTTTGAAGAATATAAAGCTTATTCTCAGTGCAAAATACATTGACACATTTTAAGAAAAATATTATTTCCCTTCTGGAATTATTTCACTTAAATGAAGAAATGAAATCATCAATTGAGATTCAGTACAACATCGTACATTTAGTTAAATGGACTACATTAACCACTGAGACATTTTGGTCTGAAGTTTTTAATTATACAGATTCTTCGGGAGGTAACCCCTTCAAAGACGTTGCAACTTTTGCCCTAAATTGATTAATTTACCAAATTCTAATGCTGAAGTGGGACGGTTATTCAGCATGAATGTCGTGAAAATAAAGTGAAAAACAAAATGCAGCTGCCGTGCTTTCACAATTTTGTAAATATGGATTAAAGAGGGATAATAAATGCTAAAACTTTAAATTACCTAAAATGTCACGCCAAAATTGGAACAATGGACTCATATGACCCAACAAAAACTTCAGAAGATGTGTAGTCTGACTTCTCAAATTACGATGAAATACTATTCGAGCTGTAATTAATACAACACAATTGGTAAGTAAACTGTTTTTGGCATTTTTCTAGCATTAAAAAAATATTTCTAGACTTCTACACTTTTTCCCCTAAAATCTAGCATTAAAACCGATTTACATTTGGCAACCCATGAGTCATATGACCCCAAAAAAAACTTCAGATGATGTGCATTCCGATTGCTCAAACGGCGCCAGAAGATGTGCAGTCTGACTTTTTCAAATTACAATTATATACTATTGATCTGTAATTGATACAGCACAATTGGTACTTAAAATATTTTTTGACACTTTTTCAAGCATTAAAAAAATATTACTAGCACTTTCTAGCACTTTTTAAACTAAAATCTACACTAAAAGCCGATTTACATTTGCAACACCTGCTTGTATGGTTGTTTCTGCTTTGGGCCCGATTTCCCAAACTCTCACTACTCAGACTAGGACAGTCTGCAGGATGTCTGGGGACTACTAGTTGATCCACAGATACAGGCTACTGGTCCCTGAGACCCATTCTGTGGGAGTGTGCTCTGAGACTGCAGTGTCCTGTTCTAAGTCTGAAGACTGTGGTCTGTGCTTTTTGTTTAGTGTATTTATACTGTCGTGCCTGGGTTGTATCCTCCATTTGTTTTTCCAGATCATTTTCCTGGATTGTTTCAGAAGAGTCTTCTCTGTAAAGCTTTGTGTTGGTGGGTGTGTTAGGCCCCTCCAGCCTTGCAGTTTGTCAGCCTTTTCGTTTCCTGGTATGCCACAGTGAGCTGGTATCCAATGTAAGACCAGTTCTGATTTTTTTGACAAGCTGATATTTTGCCGTATGTTCTGAATGACCTTGTCTTGTTTTGGACATGAGATAGCCTGGAGAACGGACTGCAATATTTTTGCTGACACTTGCTGGTCGTTGAGAATCTGTATAGCTGCAAGAAGGGCTGTTGCCTCTGCTCTAAAGTTGGTGCATGTTTCTCCTGCTGCCAGAGAGTGTGTTTCGTGTTTCCTTGGGGTGAGTGATGAGATTCCTGCTCCTTTCTGATAGCATCTTTAGCTGAGCCATCTGTGAACACAAGTGTCCATGTTTAGTTTAGTTTAGTCGTCGGATCACCATCACTGCACGTCGAACAAATTAGTCCATAAGTGCTCCGATCTCCCCCAGCATGTCCATGATGCGTGGCGACCAACGACACCGGTTCTTTGTTGGTTTACAATTCTTCTTTGTCTGCCAGCATAGCGTTCTTGTCGAGCCACATCACACTTAACTTTGAGTTCTTGCAGTCTGGTTAGTGTTGTGGATTCACCGCTATTACGTGAATCATTAACACGTCCTCTCTTCCTTAAGAAATTTATAATATCAGCCTGGTCCATTGCTCGTCCGCTTGGACAGCAGCCATACCTGCAAGCCTATCCGCACGTTCATTCCCTTACACCTGCATGCCCTGGCACAAAAATAAAACTGATCTTTGTCAGCTTAGACCTCCCCAGCGATTCTATCCAATGTCTCCTAGCCCATCCTGTTTCAATCTTCCTGAGCATACTCATTGAGTCACTGAGAAACATGCATGGATAAAAGTCTGTGATTCTAGCCACATCATCGCTTTGGTAACCGCCATGATTTCCATTGTGAGACTGCTCGTAGTCACGGCAAACCACCCCCTGTCTTCCTTCACAACATCACCTCCGACCTGAGCAGTGAAGGCCACGAGCTCCGCACATGTCGAATCACCGAACCATCCGTATAAATGATTACATCATGCTCAGATGCGTTCTCAGAAATCAATGCCTGAACCTCTGCCTCCACGACAAGTGGGTTGTGTTGCCTGCATTCTTTATTAAGTTCGATGCATACAGAAAGGATGTAGCGATTCCTGTTGGCACTGGTATCCATTCTTCACCTGGATCAATATCTTCAAGTGTACACACCTGTTCAATACAGTCCTCGGCCGACCCATCCAAGATTTTCCTTTTAACCGATTTTTTTGTCTCTTTTTTTCAAGTGCAGAGGATGTTGTGTGTCAGCATTGACTCGAAGGTATGCCGTGCACGGCTCATCAGTATTCTATACTCCATAGCAGGATAGTCAAGGAGATAGCGCATTGCCCTGCACGACGTGTCTTTAGTGCAACCAAGTATAATGCGCATCGCCTCGTTCTGTATTCTTTCCAGTCGTTCTATCTGACTATGACTGAGAGTCAGGATCGCCAGCGCATACTCAAGCACAGAAAGGACCAGACCCTGGTATAAAGACAAAGATGGCGCTGTTCACAATCCGCCGCAGCCATTACCTCATCGCCAGCAAACCTCTCGCCTCATTATCACATGAGCTATGTGTTCCGTAAAGCTAGACTACGATCAAAACGCAACCCCAGGTACATGTGCTGGTGGGATATTGCTCTCGTAGCATTTGGAGTTAAATGGCTCTGTGCTCTGTTTGTATTTTTTAGATTATTCCTGAGACTTAGATGTATTTGGACCATGTTTGGTAGCATGTCCATGGCTCTGGTATTATGGGTTTCACATTTCTGGTCAGTTTCTAGGATGTCTGAATGTTGCATATGAAATTATCTGGCCAGATGGTTGTGACTTTTCTGCAAGTCTGTTTTGTTTTCTGAATTTTTGTGTGTAGAGGGTGTTCTTTTAGACGTTTTAGTTTTTCAAACTTGGTGAGTGTTTTAAATTTTCTGTGGAGTTCTAGGGCTCTTTGTCTGCGGTTTTTCCATTTCTATGATAGGACTGCTTTTCATTGCTCCCAGAGTTATTCTTAGACCCATGTTTTATACCTTGTCTAGTTTCTGTATGTTTGTTTTGGCTGCTGTTGTCCAAAAGCTGGAGCCATATTCCATGATGGGTCTGACTGCTCGAGTGTAGACCCACTTTGATATTTTGAATTTCGCCCCAGGACGCCAGCTGTTTCTTCATCACAGCAAGCTTTGATGGCTTTTCTTTGAATTTTTTTCTATGTTTGGCTTCCAGGTAAGTCTGCTGTCTAGGGTTATTCCAAGGAAGGTGGGTGTATCTGTTTGGGGTATTGTTTCATTTTCTAAATTGATGAATACTTTTTCCTTGTGTGGGAGAGGAAAAACAGTTGCTGTGGTTTTTGTGTGGTTAATTTTGAGGTCCCAGCTTTTTGTCCAGTTCTCCACTTTTTCCACTGTTTTTTGTAGTAGATAAGATGTTTTTTGAGTGTGCTCTGCAGCTGTCCAGATTGCGAAGTCGTCTGCATGTAGGCTGTTTGAGACCTTCTGGGGCAGCATTTGTGATGTCATTTATGTACATTAGGAATAGTGTTGGTGCTATCAAACTGCCCTGGGGAACCCTTCATTTTTTGCATCTTGCTGAAGTGGTTGCTATTTTTACCTGGCTTTACGTTGGGAGAGGAGGTTTCTGATCCAAGAGAATATGTTGTGGGATACTCCTGTTTGTAGGATTTTCAGCATTAGGCCATCGTGCCTACTGTATCAAATGCCCGGAACAGGTCAAAGAATATGGCTGTTACTTTCTTCCTTTCCTGGAAGGCTTTTCAATGTCCTGGGTGAGGTAAGCGAGTTGGTCCTCTGTGCTTCTGTTTTGTCTGTATCCGGTCTGGGCGGGGTGAGCAATGAATTGGTTTCAAAGTACCATGTCAGTCTCCTGTTTACTAGCCTCTCCATCAATTTCCCTGCACAGCTGAGAAGGCTGATGGGTCTATAGCTCTGGGTCATTTTTGCCCTTTGCCTGGTTTCAAGATGGGGTAGATGTGGCCTCCTTCAGGTTGATGGAACTTTACCTATTTTCCAGCTCTGGTTGAAAATGCTGAGGAGAAACCTTTGCCAAGAGGACCAAGGTGTTTAAGGAATTCATTGGTAATTCCATCCGCTCCAGGTGCCTTTTTCTCCTTTAGCTTTTTTATTTGGTCTTCTAGATCCTGCAGGGTAAACATAGCTGTCATGCTGTCTGTTGGGATTGTAGAGTCAGACCATTCAACAGTTGCTTTGACTGGTTTTTAACTTCCTTTTCTCTTGCCTGTTGAATTTGGACTTGACTTTCCGATTGATAGGTTCTAGCTAATAGGTCTGCTGCTGCTCTGCCGGTGACAAATCTTGTGTCTGTGTGTTGCACAGTTTGATCCTTTCTGTCCTGTCACCATTTAGGTTTTTGTGAGGGTTTCCAAAGTTCTTTAGTGTCTTTTCTAGATTTAGGAGGCAGTTTTCATGCAACTGTCTCTCTTGTTTTTCTTTCTTTGGTAAATATTGCATTTGTCTTGTTGTGTAGGGTAACATTTTCATCTGTGGGTCTCTTCCATGTTTTCTGGATGCTGAGTTCAGCGTAAGCTCTTCCAGTTTAGGGACAAATAGGCAAATAGGGTCAGTAGTCTGTAGTCCTTCTTCCTCTTGGTATACTTATTTTTTTCTGCATCTAAAACCCAATTGTTGAATGTTACGAGTTTGCGTTTAGGCTATTTTCATTATCTTCATGTTCTTTATGTCTTCTTCAGGTGTGAGAGAAGATATTCCAATTTTACTTTCTTAGTCATTTTGACCGTTTTCATCGACTTCCGTGGGGTGGTGCATCACCTATATGCATCACAAAGCCAACATATGATCAAAGAGTACTCCTGCCTAGAGTTATCCATCTCATTTGTGATGCTGTGCTGTGCGAATCAACGCACGTGTAGGCACGGAAATCTAACAGCTCCATAATAGCAGCTTATCCCCTAATCTTACATCTGATTCAGCCTTTCATAGAAAAAGACAACCTTTCTATGGTTCGTTATCTGCTCACTTCCATGAAATGGTTTCGTTTTTTCCCGGTTGTTACTCAAGCTAAAAATGAGTAGGGTTTCAGACTTCCAGATGAGAAATTGAATTCTTCCAATTAAAGAGCAGACCTTTAATCCATCTGCACATCCATTCACCCATTCATCTGTCTATCTATCTGCCTGTTTCCCATCTATTTGGGTACCTAGTCTCTATCACGGTTGTCGATCGGTCTCTGTTTTTCACCTCTTCCTGTTTTTTCACTTTTCTTTCTCTTTTACATACCCAACCTTACAACGTACATGTATTGAATATAACAAAGATGAACAAAAGACATAGTGTTACTGTTTTAATGATATCAACAAAGATTCCGACGATAACAAACAAACATTCATAACTAAGACGGATGTCATGTAGAAATTGTGGCTGAATGGTGAAGGTCATTCTTCTAAACAAGTCAGATGTCCAGCTTTGTTTTTTTGAATTTCTTTGAATTTCTCTCACGTCTTGAGCTCTGCACGATTTACCAATAACATTTTAATCTTGAACATTAGTCTGGAAACAGAGCACAATTCAAACAATAAAACACTGAAGATATTTACAAGAATAATTAATTAATGTTTTGTTGTTGCAGATAAGATATTTACAAGAATAATTAATTAATGTTTTGTTGTTACAGATAAGATATTTAAAAGAATAATTAATTAATGTTTTGTTGTTACAGATAAGATATTTACAAGAATAATTAATTAATTTTTTGTTGTTACAGATAAGATATCTACAAGAATAATTAATTAATGTTTTGTTGTTACAGATAAGATATTTACAAGAATAATTAATTAATGTTTTGTTGTTAGAGATAAGATATTTACAAGAATAATTAATTAATGTTTTTGACAGATAAGATATCTACAAGAATAATTAATTAATGTTTTGTTGTTACAGATAAGATATCTACAAGAATAATTAATTAATGTTTTGTTGTTACAGATAAGATATCTACAAGAATAATTAATTAATGTTTTGTTGTTACAGATAAGATATCTACAAGAATAATTAACTAATGTTTTGTTGTTACAGATAAGATATCTACAAGAATAATTAATTAATGTTTTGTTGTTACAGATAAGATATCTACAAGAATAATTAATTAATGTTTTGTTGTTACAGATAAGATATCTACAAGAATAAGTATCTAATGTTTTGTTGTTACAGATAAGATATCTACAAGAATAATTAATTAATGTTTTGTTGTTGCAGATAAGATATCTACAAGAATAATTAACTAATGTTTTGTTCTTACAGATAAGATATCTACAAGAATAATTAATTAATGTTTGTTGTTACAGATAAGATATCTACAAGAATAATTAATTAATGTTTTGTTGTTACAGATAAGATATTTACAAGAATAATTAATTAATGTTTTGTTGTTACAGATAAGATATTTACAAGAATAATTAATTAATGTTTTGTTGTTACAGATAAGATATCTACAAGAATAATTAATTAATGTTTTGTTGTTACAGATAAGATATTTACAAGAATAATTAATTAATGTTTTGTTGTTAGAGATAAGATATTTACAAGAATAATTAATTAATGTTTTGTTGTTACAGATAAGATATCTACAAGAATAATTAATTAATGTTTTGTTGTTACAGATAAGATATCTACAAGAATAATTAATTAATGTTTTGTTGTTACAGATAAGATATCTACAAGAATAATTAATTAATGTTTTGTTGTTACAGATAAGATATCTACAAGAATAATTAACTAATGTTTTGTTGTTACAGATAAGATATCTACAAGAATAATTAATTAATGTTTTGTTGTTACAGATAAGATATCTACAAGAATAATTAATTTAATGTTTTGTTGTTACAGATAAGAGATTCTACAAGAAAAATTTAAATTTAAATGTTTTGTTGTTGCAGATAAGATATCTACAAGAATAATTAACTAATGTTTTGTTCTTACAGATAAGATTTTCATAAGAATAATTAATTAATGTTTTGTTGTTACAGATAAGATATCTACAAGAATAATTAATTAATGTTTTGTTGTTACAGATAAGATATCTACAAGAATAATTAATTAATGTTTTGTTGTTACAGATAAGATATCTACAAGAATAATTAATTAATGTTTTGTTGTTACAGATAAGATATTTCAAGAATAATTAATTAATGTTTTGTTGTTACAGATAAGATATCTACAAGAATAATTAATTAATGTTTTGTTGTTACAGATAAGATATCTACAAGAATAATTAACTAATAATTTGTTGTTACAGATAAGATATCTACAAGAATAATTAATTAATGTTTTGTTGTTACAGATAAGATATCTACAAGAATAATTAATTAATGTTTTGTTGTTACAGATAAGATATCTACAAGAATAATTAATTAATGTTTTGTTGTTACAGATAAGATATCTACAAGAATAATTAACTAATGTTTTGTTCTTACAGATAAGATATCTACAAGAATAATTAATTAATGTTTTGTTGTTACAGATAAGATATCTACAAGAATAATTAATTAATGTTTTGTTATTACAGATAAGATATCACAAGAATAATTAATTAATGTTTTGTTGTTACAGATAAGATATCTACAAGAATAATTAATTAATTTTTTGTTGTTACAGATAAGATATCTACAAGAATAATTAATTAATGTTTGTTGTTACAGATAAGATATTTACAAGAATAATTAATTAATGTTTTGTTGTTACAGATAAGATATCTACAAGAATAATTAATTAATGTTTTGTTGTTACAGATAAGATATCTACAAGAATAATAAATTAATGTTTTGTTGTTACAGATAAGATATCTACAAGAATAATTAATTAATGTTTTGTTGTTGCTGATAAGATATCTACAAGAATAATAATTAATGTTTTGTTGTTACAGATAAGATATTTAAAGAATAATTAATTAATGTTTTGTTGTTACAGATAAGATATTTACAAGAATAATTAATTAATGTTTTGTTGTTAAATATAAGATATTTACAAGAATAATAAATTAATGTTTTGTTGTTACAGATAAGATATCTACAAGAATAATTAATTAATGTTTTGTTGTTACAGATAAGATATCTACAAGAATAATTAATTAATGTTTTGTTGTTACAGATAAGATATCTACAAGAATAATTGATTAATGTTTTCTTGTTGCTGATAAGATATATACAAGAATAATTAATTAATATTTTGTTGTTGCAGATAAGATATCTACAAGAATATTTAATTAATGTTTTGTTGTTACAGATAAGATATCTACAAGAATAATTAATTAATGTTTTGTTGTTACAGATAAGATATTTACAAGAATAATTAATTAATGTTTTGTTGTTGCAGATAAGATATCTAAAAGAATAATTAATTAATGTTTTGTTGTTACAGATAAGATATCTACAAGAATAATAAATTAATGTTTTGTTATAAGATAAGATATCTACAAGAATAATTAATTAAAGTTTTGTTGTTGCAGATAAGATATCTACAAGAATAATTAATTAATATTTTGTTGTTACAGATAAGATATCTACAAGAATAATTAATTCATGTTTTGTTGTTACAGATAAGATATCTACAAGAATAAGTATCTAATGTTTTGTTGTTACAGATAAGATATCTACAAGAATAATTAATTAATGTTTTGTTGTTACAGATAAGATATCTACAAGAATAATTAAATAATGTTTTGTTGTTACAGATAAGATATCTACAAGAATAATTAACTAATATTTTGTTGTTACAGATAAGATATCTACAAGAATAATTAATTAAGTAAATTTTTGTTGTTACAGATAAGATATCTACAAGAATAATTAACTAATATTTTGTTGTTACAGATAAGATATCTACAAGAATAATTAATTAATGTTTTGTTGTTGCTGAAGATATTACAAGAATAATAATTAATATTTTTGTTACAGATAAGATATCTACAAGAATAATTAATTAATGTTTTGTTGTTACTGATAAGATATCTACAAGAATAATTAACTAATGTTTTGTTGTTACAGATAAGATTTTCACAAGAATAATTAACTAATGTTTTGTTATTACAGATAAGATATCTACAAGAATAATTAATTAATGTTTGTTGTTACAGATAAGATATCTCAAAGAATAATTAATTAATGTTTTGTTGTTGCTGATAAGATATCTAAGGAAAAATTAATTAATGTTTTGTTGTTATAGATAAGATATTTACAAGAATAATTAACTAATGTTTTGTTGTTGCTGAAGATATTTACAAGAATAATTAATTAATGTTTTGTTGTTATAGATAAGATATCTACAAGAATAATTAATTAATGTTTTGTTGTTACAGATAAGATATTTACAAGAATAATTAATTAATGTTTTGTTGTTATAGATAAGATATCTACAAGAATAATTAATTAATGTTTTGTTGTTGCTGATAAGATATCTACAAGAATAATTAATTAATGTTTTGTTGTTACAGATAAGATATCTACAAGAATAATTAACTAATGTTTTGTTGTTACAGATAAGATATCTACAAGAATAATTAATTAATGTTTTGTTGTTACAGATAAGATATCTACAAGAATAATTAATTAATGTTTTGTTGTTGCTGATAAGATATTTACAAGAATAATTAATTAATGTTTTGTTCTTGCAGATAATACACATTTAATGTCGAGCTATATAAACTATTTAATCTGGAGATCTGTAGATAAATATTATTAATTGCTTTGGCTTAGCTGTTGCTTTATATTCTGAAAGGGTGGGTTCGATCCAACCGCGCTGTCCTGTTCAGAAGAGCTCTTTTTCCAGAGATACCTAGGATTATTGCCGGATCTACGGAGTTCATGCTTTCTGTAATACTCTCTGATGGTAGTGTACAATTTCTGTGGAGAGCGACTTAACCATATGGCATTAAACTTGCTCAATGAAGTCCCTCCTGAAGATTTAGACCCATAGATTTCTATCTGACTTTCATCAAATGTGACTTTCATTGTTATTGTTTTGTTCACTTCATATGTTATTGCTTTATCGTTTTCTTACAGTGTCATCTCGTCTTTACCTAGTTTATCTGCTATTTCATATCTTAGAATGTTGAAATCTCTCTGAAATCACTAGATTTTGTCTGATATTGGTAACACTGTTTCATATCTTAGAATGTTGAAATCTCTCTGAAATCACTAGATTTATTCTGATATTGGTAGCATGTTTCATATGTTAGAATGTTGAAATCTCTGAAATCACTAGATTTTGTCTGATATTGGTAGCACTGTTTCATATCTTAGAATGTTGAAATCTCTGAAATCACTAGATTTTGTCTGATATTGGTAGCACTGTTTCATATCTTAGATGTTGAAATCTCTCTGTAATCACTAGATTTTGTCTGATGTTGGTAGCACTGTTTCATATTTATAGTCAGTTTATTATACAATGTACTCTACTATCATTTTGACTTCTTATAACTTCTATTACTGATAAGACATTAGTGAAGATGTCTTCAAAATGAAAGAAGCAGATGGACATATACAAAATCCATTCTTGACCAATAGAAGATGTGTATGCAGTTTTGTTTTAAAGAAGTTAAAGTATGTATTCCCTAAGTGTTTAATATTTTATTTTGTTAACCTTTCTACAATATCTCATTCAAAAGTTCTCATGTTGCATTTACCTAAATCAAGCAACCTCACCCAGTCAGCGCATAGTAAGCTAATGCTCTTTGGCGTAGATCAAACCAAAATATACGGCACTAAAAGATCACTAAAGATTGTTTATCATACGATGCGTACGGAACGACCTCACCAAAGGCAAGAAATCTGATAGAGAATTCACACTTCACTAATTAATTCTGTAAAATACCAATGGTACGAGGACTCAAGGCAAGAGTTGCAAGGATAACAGGTTTCCTGTAAAGATCACACTTGAAGGATCTAAGCTTCAAGTCCCTTGAAGTCGGCGAGGCTATCCGCATGGTTGAGGACAACAGGTTTCCTGCAAGATCATTCTTGAAGTATCTAAGCTTAGCACTCTGAAGTCGACGATGCTGTCCGAATGGTTGAGGGGCGCCTGTAAAAGGGTAATATAAAGGTCTCACGCAAAAACAGTCAGAAGCTCAGTACCAGACGTCATGACTTTTCGCCTGAATTAACAGCGGGCTTATGAGATAAGAAGAAGATTTACCTAAATTGGTTTCTTCATCATAACATAAGCGTCTGCATGACTCAATGTTGCGAAAATTGTTTTTATTGCCAAGACATCCTCCATATGCAAAATATTCACATTTTCCGCTGGAAACATCAAAATAAAATCTACTTATACCTGCTCTGCACGGCCCAACTTCTTTTGGAAAAAAGCAATTGCAGAATGCAGAAATAGAAATTATATAGAAAAGGATATATATATATATATATAATACATGACATATTCTACTGAGTTTCGATCCGACGATCAAGGTAATTCAATGTTGCTAAAATAAATAAATACATTAAACCTACACTGTTTCAAGTGATTGTACATTGTCACACTTCATCATAGTTTAAGATATATATATATATATATATATATATATATATATATATATATATATATATATATAATTTGTAGTAGCAGTTGCTTGATCTCATATTAACAAAGAATTAGTCAGCCATTAGATCATTGTGAACGTACAGTGGAATACGTCGATACGAAGTGTTCTAATCTTACTTAATTAACAGTCAGCACCTGGCGTCTGCCAGTTCTAGAGTCTCTGCAGTCTCAAACTCAACACAAACGTCGTACTGTCTATAAACACAAGCAGCCTGGAGCTTCTGAGCATACTAATCGAGTCACGGAGAACGAAGACCGATGGCAATTGCATCTACAGCGAGGTCATTGAATGTTTCATATTTTCTATAGTCATTATACTTATGGTCACATCAAAATCAGCGGTTATTTCCTTCATAACAATCGAACCATCCTTGTAAATAACAATGACATCATCGGTACAAAACTCACTGAGTAATGTCTGCATTTCTGATTGTACAGCTCATGGATTATTCTATGTATTTTCTCTGCCGAGTCTGACAGTGAGATGGAAGGAGAATGAGTTTACTGACCAGCTTTAAGGTATCAGTCTCAGCAGAGAATGGGTGCCATTAGTAAATCTATACCTATTATAAAAATGAGTGTATGTATGTATGTTTGTTACCTATAGACTCGGAAACTACTGAACAGATGTAGCTGAAATTTAAGGATATGTTTGTTTTAATGTCGATGCTACCTGCCCGTTTAAATAGGTAGGCGGGAAGCTAAAAAACAAAAATAATAACCCCTTATTTCATCGGAGTTTTAACGAAATTTCCTTAACTTTTCCGAGAAAACGCAAATTTTCGGGGTTTTTCCCAAATTTTTAAAGTATGTATTACAATCGAGACCGTTCAAGTCAATTTTCAAAAACCGTTAAATCATTTTTAAAAAACCCCTTTAAAAGTGAAGGTTTTTTCAATCATGACTAGATCCCAAAAACAATTTAATTCCACTTTTCCCATCAATGTTTTTACTTGGCAAAATTGTCTTTTAAATTTAAAACCCAAAAAAAATACGACCCGAGGAATACGTTCATTTGGGGGAAATTTTTCTTTTTATAAATGGCAAGATGGTTTTTTTTATCAAGTTTACCTGAGCAATGTACACGTTTATGTAGAATATTCCCCAAAAAGATTACGACAGAACTTTAATTTTTTTTTTAAATCAACCATCCCTTGATGGGGTGCTTTTAAAATTATAAAAACCTTTTCCCCAAAATAGGGGGGCGTATGTTTCGAAAAATGATTCAAGTTTTCCTGTTTTTTTCAAAACTTTTTCTGGGTTTTCTTTCCTAATAGTTTTTAATCAAATGCAAATTTTTTTTATTTATTCCAGCAAACATCAAAGTGATATTTGACCTGTGAAGACAAAAAAAGGGGTTATTTCAAGTTTCACGAATTTTCCAAAAGAATTATTTCCTAATATTCCCAAATTAGATTACATACAGAAACGGGATGACCATTTAAATATTTGTAATTTCATCCATACGATCTATAGGTGCAATTCTAATTAGTACAAAATAAATAAATACTTAAAACTACATCAGTTTTCATGATTTTTAAAACATTTTATTTCTTTTCTAGTTTTAAGATATTTAATAAATATTTAATTTATTAGCAAATATAATATATATTTAATTATGTAAGTAGAACAGATGCATTATCCCCATATTAAAACCAAAGAATTAAACAAAGTCATTAGATCACTTGAACGTACAGAGAAAGTCATACTAGCTTCTAAACAATATAACAGAAAGCACCACTGGCGTACGCACTGCTGGAAGCCCTGTCTAAAACCCAACACAACGTCAAGACGTCTAGAACACAAGTAGCCTGGAGTCCGTCTAGCAAAACTAATCGAGTAAAGGGGAAGCAACGAAACCTTGGATGGCAATTTTTATCCAACACGAGCGCGATTTAATCTATCATTTCATTCAATACTTATGGTCACATCAAAATGTGGTTATTGAAATGGAACAATCGAACCATTTTAAATAAAATCCGACTTTCATCGTCAAACTTTTACTGAAATCGTCTGCATTTGCTATACAGCCAAGGAAGCTATGCAGTTTTTGGAGTGGAACAGTGAGATCATGAGAATGAGTTTAAACTGAGTTACATTATTTAGCAGAATGGTGATTAGTAATCATTCCATTATGAAAATCAATGTTGTTCATTTGTTACCTTAAAAGGACTCGGAAACTACTAACAGATGTAGCACTGAAATTATACAGAGTATAATGTTTTTTTTTGTGAGAGATGATATTTTGCAAAAGAGCTAACTTTCTGAAACAACTAAAAATAATACAGCGAACACTTCATCAGAGAGTTAATTCAAACTTATATTGCCATTAACGTTTCCGATCAAACAATGCAAATTTATCGATTACTTCCAACAAATGTGCATCTACACTTGATTGAGAGCATTAACGTCAATATTTCTGAAGCTTAAGTAAATTTTCTTGAAACATGCCATTGGACAATTCACTTTGCTTCTCAATATGACATAAGATAGCAAATTTTCATATTTTAAGTTCCATCTATTCCATCAATGTTTGAGTTATCCAAATGTTGGCAAAAAATTCCTGATATTCAATTCACACCAAACAAAATAATGAGGAACATTGTTTAAATTTGAGGAAGTTTGGCAATTTCTATAAAGGCAAGGTATGGAATGATGCGCCATCAACGTTTCCTGAATACAATGTCCTTTATTGTGAGTGAATATAACCATATTTTATATCACAAAACGGTTCATTATTATTTTTTAAATCAATCCAAATTGATTCCGGAAGCGGTAGCAATACAAATTAGTACAAATTTGCAAAACGGTGGATAGTAGTTTCTGACAATGATTCATACAAAACTTTTCCTGATTTTTTCAAAACATATGATCACGATTTATGATTTCTACTGCAGATTTAATTCACAACTTTTTTGATTTATCAGCGCATCAAGCGCTGAATTTGATTGCTGGTGAATACAGACCCCAACTGAAAGTTTTTTCACAAATCTTTAAATTTTCCAACATTGTCAACTCATTTTTGGGATGAATATTACCAACATTAGAACGCTTCATCAGTAACTGGAAGATTTAATGATTTGAAATCAATCCTGCCATTGACGCATACCTGCATTTTATTGTCATAGCGTTTTCCCGGCAATACCGTTGTACAAAGTTTCAACAAATGAACTTGTACAGTTTCAATATTTTATCGACACATTTTACATTGACTTTGAAGACCAAATGCGTATAATCAAAATGCTAACCTTGAAGTTTTCCGCAAAACAATTTTTGATATTTGAATGATGCTAAACGAACAAGATGATTTTTTCACATTGCCACAAATTTCCAGCCCCACAGCGAATTATGTTTCTCCCAAATGCAAAAACAAAATCATCAGTGGCACGAAAGAGAAAGGCATTATAGCTTCGAAACAGATGAGCAACAGAAAGCAAGACTGCAAACTGTTCGAGTACGCTGCTGAAGCCTGTTCGTCCTGAAACAGACGAACAACGTGAAGCAAGACTGGGAACCAATCGAGTACGCACTGCTCAAGTCCGTTCAGCTGAAACAATCGAGCAACGGGAAGCAAGTCTGCAAACCGTTCGGATACGCACTACTCTATCCAGACTAACACTGCACGCTGATTTAAATCTAGGTGCATTCCATTACAATACTAATTATGATTACAGTCTCATCCAAATGGTTATTGGAAAAATGGATAGATTATGCATGTATTGCTACAGTTTTAATCAAAATCCTGACATTCGTTGTTCATCATCTGTTTGTGCAATTCGGTGAAATCGATCAGTACATTTGCAAATATGTCAACAAAGGAAGTAATATGGCAGTTTTGGAGGAAATATAACTGCATCCATCGATGAAATCGAGCATTATCAACTGGGACGTTACATTAGTAGCAATGAAGCAGTATGGCATTTTTCATTTCCAATTCATGAACGACATCCAACAGTTGTTCATTTTGCAGTGCACCTTGAAAATGGACAGCGCGTGTACTTCTAACAGATAATGAAATGCACGAGCATTTCACCATCGCCAACAACGTTAACTGCATTTTTCTCATTGTGTAGAGATGATATATATTTGCAAAGACGCTACTTTACTCTGAACTGCCAACATACTACACATGGAATGCAGCAGCGAAAAGTTTCAACGTCGCAAACAAGGTAAAGTAGTTGAAGGACATTCCAATTTATATTCGACCAATGCGTTAGGTCGTTTGTACACTGTTCATCCAAACAATGCAGAATGCTTTACTTATGATTACTGTTAATCAACAAACGTGACCAACATCCTTCCAAGAATTGAGAACAGTTAACGGTCACGTATAGTACTTATCGTGAAGCTTGCCAAGAATTAAATCTTCTTGAAAACGATGCCATTGGGACACTTCACTCGCTGATGCATCCAATACTGTACGACCACAGCAAATACGCACACTATTTGCAGTAATATTAACAACGTGCTTCCCATCCAATCCAAAAGAACTTTGGGAAAATCAAAGACTACATGAGTGAAGACATCCTACATCGCTTGCGTGCGACGAATCAAAATCCTGACATTCAATTCACACCAAACGTATATAATGAGGCATTGGTTAATTGAGGACATATGTTTGGCAATCACATAAAGCACTGGTGCAATTAATGGATGGCCAGAACGATCTGCAAACAACCTTTTCGATTGTGAGTTGGAACGAGAACACACTTTTATATCAACAATTGAGTACATTTGTTAAACGATTTCAAAATTGATTCGGAACAACGCATAGCATATGACAGAATTATGCATGCAATTACAAGTCAAAAAGGTGGATTGTATTTAGATGCGCCAGGGGGCACAGGCAAAACTTCTCATTTCACTTATTTTGGCAACCATACGATCACGAAATAATATTGCACTGGCAATCGCATCTTCTGGAATTGCAGCAACTCTTTTAGATGGTGCGAACAGCGCATTCAGCGCTGAAATTGCCATTGAATATGCAAATCACTGAGACACCAACATGCAATATCAACAAAAATTCTGCAATGGGTAAAGTACTCCAATTATGTCAACTCATTATATGGGATGAATGTACTATGGCGCATAAAAAAGCATTAGAAGCGCTTCATCGTACACTGAAAGATTTGAGAGAAATGACCGCTCTTCGGTGGCGCACTCATTTTATTGTTCATGGATTTCCGGCAAACTCTACCAGTTATAACAAGATCAACACCCGCTGATGAACTTAATGCATGCCTGAAATCATCAGTTTTATGGTGACATACAGAAATTGACTTTGAAGACCAATATGCGTATACAACTACAACATGATGAAACTCTGAACGTTTCGCAAAACAATTGTTGGATATTGGGAATGGGAAAATGCCAATCGATGATTCCACACGATGTATCACATTGCCAACAAACTTCTGTAACATCATAGCGACCACAGACGAATTGATTCATAAAGTTTTCCCAAATATTGCACATAATTACAAAAATCATCAGTGGCACGAAAGAGAAAAGATTAGATGTTAGAAATAATGAGCAATCAAAAGCAAGACTGCAACTGTCAGAGTACAACTGTAAGCCATCGATCTGTAATGAAAACAAGCAACGAAATTGTAAATCCAATGAATACGCACTTTATTAAGGTATGGGCCCCTGACATATTTTAGCATTGAAGAGTCTGCAAATCATCTTCGGATAGAAACTTAAACCACCAAAACTGCACGCTGATTAGACTTTTAGGGGAAAAATATATGATGAAAATTCATCTTAATACCAAAATTTTAATGGAAAATGGAGAAGATATATATTGCTACAGTCTATGATTCAAAAATCCTGACATTCGCTTGTTTTGGTCATCTGCTTTTGCAATGCATCACAAAAACGGAATCACAGTGGGACTAAATTTGCAAATATGCAACAATGGAAGCAATATGGCCTTTACAAGTGGAACATTCAATATAACTGATCAATATGAAATCCGAGCATTATCAATAAACGTTAAATTTAGTAAAAAATGAAGGGCAATGATAACATTTTATCAGTTTCAAATTCATGAACGACACCAACAGTGTTCATTTTCTAAGTTATCCAACTTGAAATGACAGGGGTGATTATCAACAAAAATAATCTAAGATTTGACCACATTTCACCATAACAAATAACAAGTATATCATTTTTCTCATTAAGTATAGACAGGTGGAATATATTTGACAAGAAATTTTTTAGTCATGTGAATAGTGCCAACATTTTCTGACGAATTTGGAATGCAGATTAAAAATTTAACGCATAAAAGGTAAAGTTTGAAATTTCCAATTTATATTCGACCAATGCTTAGGTCGTTTGACACTGTTCATCCAAACAATGCAGAATGCTTTACTGATTACTGTATCAACAAACTGGACCAAAATCCTTCAAAAATAGAACAGACGTCCCTTTTGGGACTTATCGTAAGTTCAAGTTTAAAACTTTTTTTGAAAACGTACATTGGGGGCATTTATGTGTATCCCAAAACGAACCCCAGCAAATACGACACTATTTCAGTAAATAAAAGTCTTCATCAACCCAAAAGAACTTTGGGAAAAAAAAAAGATACATGAGTGAAAATCCTAATCTTTTGGGGGAATCAAAAACCCTTCAATTCAACCAAACGATATAAGAGGCATTGGGTTTAATTGAGGAAAATGTTTGGCAATAAAAAGCCTGGCAATTGGGAAAGGGTGCGCCGAACGATCTGAAACAACCTTTTGATTGTGAGTTAAAAAGAAACACACTTTGATATCAACTTGGGAATTTTTTAAAAAGAATCTTCCAAAATTGATTCGGGAAAAACGTTTGCATATGACAAATTATGCATGCAATTAAAGTCAAAACGGGGGATTAACATAGATGCCCAGGGGGACAGGAAAACTTTTTATTTTTATTTTTTGGCAACCATACGATCACGAAATAAACACTAACGCATTTCTGGAATTTAAATTTTTAGATGGGGAACACGATTAGCGCTGAAATTGCCATTGAATATGCAAAAAACTGAGAACCAAAAAATATCAACAAAAATTTGCAATGGGGAAAAATTAAAATGCAACTTTATTTAGAGGTCCGGGGCATAAAAAAACATTAAAGCGCTTATCGACACTGAAAAATTTGAGAGGAAAAGACCAGCCTTCGGTACCCCATTTTATTTTCATTTCCGGAAACCTACCAGTTATACCAAAATCAACACCCTGATGAACTTAATGCATGCCTAAATATCAGTTTTATGGGGAAAATACAGAAATTGACGAAACCAAATGCGTATACAACTACAACATGATGAAACCTCTGAACTTTGCAAAAAAATTGTTGGGTATTGGGGAAAGGGAAAAAAAATGATGATTCCCGATGTTTAATTAAAAAACTTTTGTAACATATAGCGCCCACAGACGAATTGATTAAAAATTTTTTCAAAATTGAATAAAATTTAAAAAATCACAGTGGCTAGTGCACGTGCAATATTAGCAGAAAAACAAGGATGTATATGATATGAATTTGAGCATTCAAAACAAAATACCAGCAAGTGACAACGTATAAGTCCATCGATACTGTAATGAATCAAGACGAAGTTGTCAATTATCCAACTGAATTCTTGAATTCACTTGAATTGCCAGGCATGCCATTTCATATTTTAACATTGAAAATTGGCGTGCCTATCATTCTTCTCAGAAACATTAATCCACCACGACTTTGCAACGGTACTAGACTTTTAGTGAAAAATATGATGAACAATTCATCGAAGGTACAATTTTAAATGGAAAATTTAAAGGAGAAGATATACTATTGCCACGCATCCCAATGATTCCAACAGACATGCTATTCGAATTCAAACGCTTGCAGTTTCCGGTGCGACTCGCCTTTACAATGACCATCAACAAATCACAAGGACAATCACTACAAGTGTGTGGACTACATTTGGAAAATCTTGCTCACATGGACAGCTATATGTGGCCTGTTCACAAGTCGGAAACATTCTGATTTATTCGTGTATGCACCAGATGGAAAAACAAAAATATTGTATATCCAAAAGCACTTCAATAAACAGACTTGAAATGAAACGTTAAATTGTAAGTGTTTCCAAGAAAATGAACAAAAGGACAATGATAAAACAAATAATTACTACATATTGTTATAGCAAGTTTCTAAATTATTTTCTTTTGAAGGCGTAGCAACGCGCGCAGGGTACAGCTAGTAAATCATAAAATTCAATTTAAAGATTTAGATCCCACTTTTTCCATCAGAGAATGGGTGCCATTAGTAAATAAATCATTAAAAATTCAAATTTAAAGATTTAGATCCCACATTTTCACACGTACTAAACAAATGATAAAGATATATAAAACAGTGATTGGCTATGAGTTAAGTATAGACAGGTAGGTAAGTGAGACTTTTGACAAGAAAAATTATTTTAGTCATGTGCAAAAGATAGGTGTCCATTATTACACAATTTTACGACTGTAATTTTGCATGCATGTTAACATTATGACTGCCTATAGCGTATACTAGGATAATTCAAATATCTTGATTATAATCTTTTTATGATTTTTTAAAGACGACAATTTTGACCCAAAAAGACAATTTTCAGGTGGCAACAAAATAAAATCTATTCAGTGAATACTATTTATCCTAGTACTTGCCAAAATCACACAATCTGTGTATATGCTGTTTAATTTTGAATGAATTTGACTGTACCATTTCATTAAAATTGATTAATAAGTCACACCTATATTTTGCACATGACTAAAATAATTTTTCTTGTCAAAAATCCATAGGACTATTGCCGTATCTTCGGAGAATGGAATACAACCAACCACCAACAACAGCATACAATAAAAATAGATCAGGTACACGGGCAGACCAAGAAAAAAATGGACAGACAATATCAAACCACACTAAATAAACACAGATATTACACAACAAGGCGACTCATCTGACCATGGAACGCAAATTAAAGCTCCCACCCCTACGCTTAGCGACAAGAGTAGACAACAAATTCCATTACCCACATGGGGAAGGACGATTGACAATAGACAAAGAAATTGACTGACTCAGCAGATGGAAGTGTTTTATCGCTTGGGTTTATTTTGCATTATATCATTGTAATTTGATTATTTTCATACTTGTCAATTTGTACATGTACATTATATCATTAGGTCGAGGCGCAAATTTCCCGGGACAACGTCACGCCAGGTGTAGTGAGCTTGCACTTTTCGTTCCTACCACCTCCACGTGGTGACCCTGGAAACAGTCAATGGTTCCTGTCTGAATAAGGGTAGGGATCGAGGAAGAGCTACAGGTAGTGGTAGCTTTTGCAAGCACGAAAGTAATGCAAGTTCAAAATCTATGAACAAAATGCACGCATCTCCTGGCCGATTTCCGATGAAACATTGCTAAATAGTTGCTGATACATGAAAAGTATTAGTACAACGTCGTAAAAAATTCCCAAATGCCCGGAAAAATGGGTTTAAAAATGATATCTTCCGCCCTTCTAACCTTTTTTAGTTAAAAT